>CM076570.1:659011902-659259755 GCA_034641835.2 Pinus albicaulis
ATGAAATTTACATTGGAAATATCTTCATGAAAGACAATTTCAAACTAGATGGCATGCCTAAGTCATTATATCAAACCAAGATGCAAAGTTCATATCATATTTCTGGTAATATGTGCTTGCAGTATTTTGAACATAGTTGGATTTCATAACAACTTATCATCCTTATAAATATGGGAAAAATAAAAGAGTAAATAATTGTCTAAAGGATATCCTAAGGATGTATGCAATGCATCCTCCCAAGATGTGGGAAAATTATTTAGCCCTGGAGGAATTCACATAATATAATGGGTATTGGGAATTTTTAAAGAGGATTCCTTTTGAGGCATTGTATGGTAGGAAATGTCATATATAAATTAACTAGGATAATATAATAAACCAAATTACACTTGGAACACATATTCTAAAAGATATGGAATAAGAAGTGATAAATATCAAGTAGAAACTTAAATCAGAACAAGAAAAACATAAAATTGATGCAAAATATAACATAACTTTCAAGGATTTCAAATTAGGAGAACATGATTATCTCATAATCAATCCAAAGAGAAGTTCCTTGAAAATGGGAGCTTATGACAAGCTGGAACCATAATATTATATACCATTAAAAATTATAGAAAGAGTGGTATCAATGGAATTCAGGTTTACCTTACCTCCTATTGTGAAAGTGCATATCGTTTTATGTTTTACATTAATTAATAAATATGTAAATGATGCTAACCATTTAATCAATTATACTATGATTTGAGTGGAACCAAAGAATGAATTCTAGCCATAAACTTTGTGCATCCTAAATAAGAAGAAAACTTAGCTCTAGAACCTAGCCATCATGTAGGTGAAGGTGAAACATAATTACCTTTTAGAAAATGAAGTAACTAGGGAGATAAAACAATCCACGTAAAAGGAATATCCATTTTTTTTTCTACAAATAATCCTCAACATGAAAAAAGAAAAGATCAAGGACAATGTTCCTTTAATGTAATATTTCCAAATGGGAAAAGCAGGAATATACAAAAATTGCTGGAAATAGCAGTGTAAACATCACATCAAAGCATGAGACCAATATGGAGCTTCTTATTCATTATAACAGAAGAAAACATGTACACAAATAATGGGCACAAATCATATAACAAGATACAACAAGCCTCCAATAGATAAATCCCTCAATATTGAGGTGCTCCTACTATATAAAAATGTCGAAGACACTGCTACAACAAATGAGTACACAAAAGATAAAGGGATGATATATGCCTCAAAATATATAACAAATGAAGATCAAGACTCTATACAACCTTCAACAAAGAACCCAATAGGGTTTCTGGGAAAAACACCCAATAATACAATATGAGTCAGAAATTTCACAGACTAGTAACAACCCCCCCCTTTTATTTAATATTAGTAATAATACTAAATAAATGGGGACCCTTAGTTAAAAAATCCAAAAAAATAAATTAGGATTTGTTTTCCTTCTTAAATAAAACTTTCTATCATAACTTAGGGAAATCCCTTAGAAGAAACCTTAAGAAACACTTAAGTTTATGATAGATTACAATAAAATTGTTCTTTAAGCGAAATAGCGCATCCATCACAAAATGGTATATATCTTTTGTAAAATTGAAAATGCGATTTTGCGATAACACGATCCCAAAAAGCCTATACAATAACATATTGGTCGCAGATCGCATAGTGCAGAAAAGAGAAATGTTAAACGAATACCTTTTGCGCTATTTACAATTTTGCGCTTTTGCGCTATTTGCGATTTGTGCTTTTTGCGCTTTTTACAAAATTGCGATGGTTTCATTTTGCGATATTGCGATATTGCGACATTGCGATATTGTGATATTGCGCAACAAATCGCAGATCGCAATGTCGCAGATTCATAAAAGCGCGTTGTTCAAAGAAAATCTTCCCATATATCAATATCTGTTATGCGCTTTAATGATTGGATTAAATGAATGGATTGTCAATTAATGGTAAATGAGATTTTGTTTTGATTGAAATTCGTTTCACGTTATAATAATATATTTCATCCGCCTTTGCATTTAAAACTATCTCATCACCTTTCTTATGCCATTACTCTCATTTAACTCGTAAAACGCAGGCACGAAGGAGCAAACGTCTATACAAAGCTTTCACAGAACACTATGGGTAAGAAAGAGAAGAGCTCGAATTCTGAAAACAGAGAAATGGCTTCACTATATGCAGACACCGCTTGCAATAAGGATGCCGGTATAACCACATGGGAAGGAATGTATAATTTGCTGGAAGAAGAAAATCCTGTGGTGATGAAACAGGCTACAATAGGCCCAAAGAATACGTCCAGGAAGTAATTCTTTAAAGAAGCAACCGGGTTGAACATTTTGCATAGAATAGCGCAAGGCCGAGGATTCTTCCGTATACGTACACAGGAAATGGTGCTAGACAACACCAATATTTCCCGTACAGAAATTTAGAACTCCAACTCAAGAGCTAATCGTTGTTCACTACTCTGATTTGGAGGTCGATATATCAGGCTTCTAGCTCTCAAGACTTTTGTAATAAGCAATTCATGGAAGATTTTGCCAGAGAACATGCAAATTTGTCGGAATGCACATAGGAGTGGACCAAAAGAGATGAACCGTTGAAGAAAAACAAACACGGTATGTACAGTACTGGTTCACTTACCTCTCCTTATTGTTTTACTGCTGCCATGTTATGCAGGCTTTTTGGAAAGCCTGACATAAATATGATCTTGCTTGAATGGCTCCCTTTGTTGAATGTTGCCGTTAATTCTACAATTGTAGACTGGGCCAAAATCTTAGCTGATAATTTGACCACTGCTATTTTTCACTACCGGTCCAAACAAAATGTTTCTCAGCGGATTTATCCGCCTTTTTATTTATCTGCTTATGTCATGGACGCTATCTGTTTTGTCTCTAAATTCCCTGTGATGGGTTGGCAATGGACTATCCACGATCCTTTGCCTATTCATGTGTACCATAAGGAACTATGGGAGTCTAAATTTGTCCCCCATTTTTACCAAATTTTCCATGGTGTAATGCTGCCATTGTATAGAACATTGCATAATAAGGATGCCCCAAGGTTATCCCCAGAAACAGAGGTCGACATTCTCCCCGTCGCGAGATGGTTTGGAGAAGAATTGTTCACTTATGTTAGGGTTTTCAAAAGTTCTGCTTCCCCCCATGTTTTACCCCTATATGTTCCAGATAGACTTGTGGCTCGGGAGATTGCTTATCAGACCTGTGGCCAAGGAGGTCTAACAAAGGAATTAAAAGAGAAAAAGAAAGGCATTTGGCCACAATTTCCCGTAAACTGTGGAACATTTTCACTGTTTGATGTTGGTCACGCATTCAAAGAAGTAAGCAACATTACATGCTTACAGCTGTTCAAATTTTCGAGAAGGTTATTTGACCCAAATAATATTGTTAAGAATTTTACCAATGCAATCAGAGTAAGGGAATTTTCCGGGGAACAGGATCTGTTTGATGATATGTTCCAAACAATAAGTTCATTTAAAGAAGTTTTGAATTCAGCTCAAATGCAATTATCTCCAGAGGAATTCTAGGAATTTAAACTTTACAGAGAGAGAAGACTAACTGATATTCCTTTGGAAAATCTACGCTTCGAACCCGCAAGGGAACAAACTCCTATTGTTAGTCTTAACGACAGTTCGAGTACAGATAAATCTAAGTCAAAATCTGACAGAGAGACTTCTGAACATTCCAATAAGTCTAATGAAAAGGAAGATAAAATTGAAGAATCAGTGAAAGATTCTGCGCAATCGAAAGAACTTCCTCAACAGCAAATTTTGACTTCTCAACATACAAATCCTCCTCCAACCAATGTACAGCAACAGCCAGTCACCATTGAATTAGACAAAGAATGGGAAACCTTTAACCAATTGATTAATGTAGAAAGACAGAATGTACAGACCCCTGTACAAACAACCAAAGTTTTGAGCACAGGAATAAGTAGCACAGCCACAGTAACTGAGCACATACCTATCACGCCCTCCTCTGAAATTGTACTTAATGTAGAGGACATTCCTCCTCTAGATGTATTCTATAGCCCAAAATACAAAGCAGTAGTGAAGAAACAGAGAAAAAAGAGAAGGTTAGAAGGTGCAATTGCTACTGAAGCAGAACAACTAGATATCTTGTGGAAGGATCCTTCCACAGAGCCTACTGAGAATCTTACTAAGTTATCTCAAATGACAGGGGCTTATGCTTCTGCGACAATTGACAAAGCATTTGAGATACAACTCTTGTTGAATGAAAAAGAAGAACAGATAAAAGTTCTACAACAACAATTGCAACAGGTACAGGCCAATAATGAAGCACAATTGAAACTTGAAGAGTTACAACAACAACTTCAAGAAATGAAAATAGGACATCAAAAAAGCTTGGCTGATAAAGAAAAACAAATACAGATTATCCAAGATCAGCACAAAGATGATCCTAAGCTTCCAGAGTTTATTTCAGAAACTATCTCTTTAAACAATCAACTACTGCAACAAGAAGAAGTGTTATGCCAAAAGATCTTACAATGGAATTATTTTTGCCAAGAGAGTGATAAAATCATAAATCATGTCATAGATTTACGAAATGATTATGATTTAATTAATGAAAAGATCAATGATTATTTGGTATGGCAGAAAAAAGAAGAAGGAAGAAAAGTTGGTGCACCAATTATTAATGAAAATCATAAAGAAATACTATTCAATAACTGGGATGCACAAATAAAAAGGGCAGAGAAGGCAGCAGAGGAGGCGGCTATAGCAGAAAACACTCTCACCGATTGTGTAAATGATAATTTGCATAAAGCTAATTTTATTTCAGAAACTGTTCCGGGATATCTCCCACAGGCACATCAACTGCAAACAGAATGGAGGCAAAAGGCAGAAGAAAGAGCAAGATCAATCCAAGGGCTGACAAGATTAAACTGGGACTCTTACTGGACATACTTAGTGAAGCCACACAGTTAGCATAGTGGGCTTAATTGCATCATCAATTCTACTAAGAAGATTGTGCCTACACTTGCCGACTCTGTCTTTTCAGGACAGTTGAATTCTGAAGTCGGTCAACCACATCTTCTCAAAACTATGCTAGATGCCTACAATTTTAAAGATCAAGTTCATAAATAGTTAGTTAATAGTCTTTATTTTTAGATTTAGTTTTAATTTTACTGTATTTTTGCCTAGGAAAAGGACGGTCATTAAATCGAATCCTTAATTTTTGTAATAAACTATTTTTAGATTTAGCTAAGTAGTATTTAAACCCTTCTCATGCATTTAGAGAAGGGTCCTGGATTTTAATATTTTTTACTTGGAGATTACATTTATGTACTCCACTGACTTATATATTTTTTAAAAGGATCACATCTGGTGATTTTATGTGGAATTATCTTTAAAGTGTTGCATTTTTGTACCTTGGATTTGATTTTGCATCAGAGTTACTGGATTAGAGTATCAGATTTCATTTGAAAGTCTTCAAGATGAATAAAGTATTTCTATCTGTTCACTGTTGATTTCTTTTGTCTTATGATATTCGCTTTAAAATTTGCTTTCATTTACAGATATTTGTTTTCATAACGTTTCTTTATATATATCATTTTTTAGTATAATTGAAATGTTATCTTTCATAAGTATATGTAGATGATATATTACTATGAATGCAATATGTTAATACAACTCTGTTTAATTTCTTAAGCAGATTTATCTTTATTTGTTTCTGCACATTCCGATTTAAATGATAATACATTTTTATGGTTATTGTTAAATTGGAATAATCTTAAGTTGTATTCACATATGATTGCCCGGGTTAGTGTTAGAATTTCTTTATTAGTATTTAGTTTAAATTAGATAATTTTATTTCATTCAATTTAGTCCCATTTTCACTCATCCAAATCAATCCATCACCAACCCATTAGTTATAAGGAAACTGGTCCTTTCAATCCAGTCGGAGCCACCATACCAAACGGAAAAGGAGCTGTCCTAAGGTCCCGACCGGGTGGTTTTCCCCAATGTTTGAAGCAGAGATTTTCTAGGCTTCAACATTTTTGGCACTAGAAGGAGGGCATGAGCTATGAATGGCAAGTAAATCTTTACCCACAAGCCATTCTGAGAGCAAAACACCCTCATCAACTTCTTCAATTTCTTCTGAAATACAAAATCCTATAGAAGGAATTGAGAAGAATATTCATACACCCACTACCAAAATCTCAAAACATTCAGACAATCAAAATCCTGAGTCTCCTGAAGTTCAAGATTTAATTCATAAATTGAAAGGATTCTCATTATCTCTAGATGAGTCTGAAATATCTGAAGGTAGTGTAACTTCAAAAGTTGTTTCTTCAAAACCTCTTACTAGGCTTCAAAGTGAAAAACTTGGCATTTCTCCGAAAGAATTCCCTTTACCTAGTAGAGTCAAGACAAGAAAAACTCAATCGGAATGAGTAAGTGATATAAGTTATTCATCTCATATTCAATTACCTATTTCCAAAATCCCAACTCAACAAAGTACAGTTGTTTCCACATCATCTGCTCAATCATCATCAATCTCAACATCATATATTCCAACAACTCCTATTCAGACACCACCAGTCTCTACTACTCCTCCAATAGTTGTTCCAATAATGGCTAGACCATGGGCTACTCCAGGGGCTGTCAACATGCCTGCACCTTTACATGATTTACCTAACAATCTTGGAAAATGGCTTCCAAAGTTTAGCCCAGATCTTAACATTCAAGCTGAAGAACACATCAATAACTTTATGCTGGCTGTAAATTTGAATGGATTCGTACATGAAGATGTTGTAGTCAGATTATTCCCTTATACTCTTCAAGGAGCAGCAGGATCTTGGTACTTTTCGTTACCTTCAGGATCCATAACAAGTTGGGCCATTTTTGCAGATCATTTTTTAACCAAATTTGGAGATGACAGATCAATAGCTACTTTAATCAATGATCTCTCAAATTTGAAAGCAGAACCTAAGGAGCCCATTAAAGATTTCAATGCTAGATTCAACAAACTCTTGAACAAAATCCACACAGATTCAAGGCCTAGTGAACAGGTCAGAAGTGAATGGTACATAACTGCCTTACCCTCAAACATAGCAATTTTTGTAGATAGAGCTGCAAAACCTACGCTGGCCGAGAATATGAAAGAGGCTACTGCAGTAGAGAAACGAATTATTTCTCTAGAAAAGAAAAATGCTATTGAGGAAAGGAAATCAAAGAAATCCAGCTTCAAAGATGATTCAAAGAAAAAGGCCAAGGACCCATACGACATGGAAGGTTTACAGAAAGTTCTTAAAACCATGTCAAATGAAATGGTTGAAATTAAAAAACAAGTAGTTGAAACTTCTACCAAAAAACCATTCCGAAATTTCAGAAGAAACCAAGTGGAATCTAAACCTCCTAATGCAATCTCTAATGCAGAATCAGAAGAAGAGGAAGAAGAAGAAGATACATCTTTAGTATCAGATGAGGAAGATGAGAATGAAGAAATAGCTGAATTGCATGGAATGTGGGATTTTATTCTCCCTAATTCTGATAGTGAGGTTGAACAAGAAGCTATGCCTGTAAGTACTAGGAGTAAATCTACATCGAAGCCTGTACAAACAGCTCCTAAAAAGAAAATTACAACTCCGAGTACCAAAGACAAATCCCTTGCAAAGAAAGCTTCTCCATTACCTACTCAAAATCAGCCATCTTCTTCTAATCCTCTCACATCGACAACAAAGACTTTAGTGGTGTCAGATCCTATGGAGTATAACATTGTTGAAGACATGAAAAAGATTAAAGCCAACATTTCCTTACATGAACTCAGCAAACTAAAACACCAGCAGAAGTTGCTATTAAAAGAATTAAACGCTACACCAATTGCTCCTTTACCAAGTGGTGTAGTTGCAAAAGCAGCTAGAGGAGCTGGTAAGCCACCAGATAAGGTAGATGCTACTGATACAGTGATCATTGGAGAAAAATAAAATTCTCAGACTCCTCCTTTTCTTTTGACTTATGAAATGTACATTAAGAATCTGCATAATTGTTTAATTGATTCTGTAGCTTCCTCTAATATAATGCCTACTTCTGTTTGTGCCAAATTGAATATCGAACCACAGAAATCGGCAGTTCATATTGTTCAATTGGATCGCTCTAAAGTTCAAGTTGTAGGAGAAATCAATTCAGTTACTATTAGATTAGCTTCTGATCCTAGGATTGTCCAAAGAATTGATATTTTGATTGCAGATATTCCTAAATTCTATGGATTAATCTTAAGCAGGGACTGGTCTGCGAAACTTAATGGTTATATCTCAACTGATTATTCACATATGTGGCTTCCCTACAAAGGGAAACCAAATCAAATCAAAGTTGAACGAGAAAAACATATGACGCACACTGTCACTAAATTTGAACAACCTAATGAGCCTGTGGCATTCAACAACAATATTCTTGGAGGTTATTCTGCTGAGTCATTTCTTGAAAACTTCAAAGCACCTCAATCAACTTTTTCTGTAAATACTTTTGTTTCTCAAATAGAAAAATTTTCACAATCTGATTCTTCCAGAATTGTAAATATTTCTGATGTAATTGTAGATAAGCCAATAGAGAAAACCATGCTGTCATGTAGGTTAGAATTTGAGTGTACGAATAATACCGCAGAATATGAAGCCTTGATTCAAGGACTTTATAAAGCTATAGGGTTAGATGTTAAATACTTGAAAGTCTTTGGTGATTCCAAAATTGTCATAAAACAAGTTAGGAATACTATTCATTGCCTTTCAAGACATCTTAAACACTATCAAACCCTAGTACAAGATCTTACCACTCATTTTTTAGCATTCGATATTTCTTCTATTCCTAGGAATCAAAATACATCAGCTGACTTGTTAGCTAATGTTGCATCTAAACTCCTTCCTGCTGAAGATTGCAGTCCTGATACGTTTTCTGTAGAATTGATTTTTCGCCCATCTGTCCCAGATAATGTCACAAATTGGAGAGTTTTCTATCATGATCAAGATATTTTAAATTTCATGACTTCAGAGAAATCATATGATGAGCAAATTATTGATGAGAATGACCATGATTTACAAATTGCTTCAAAAAGTAATGAAAATCCCATTCTAAAATCTGTTGTTAAATTAGAGGATTTATATGATATTAAAGACAGATTCAAGAAAGTCACTAATGCTAAACTTCAAAGTTCCACTTTGAAGTTTGAATTAGTAAATTTTGGTTCTGATTCTAAACCTCAAAACGTTAATTTAGGACTCAATTTAACACCAGAGGAAAGGAATGCTTTCATTAAACTCTTGAACAAATATAAAAACGTTTTTGCTTGGAATTATGATGATTTAAAAACATATGATACTTCGGTTATTCAACACACAATTCCAATGCTTCCTGATATTAAACCTGTTCAACAAAAGTTAAGGACGGTTCATCCAAATCTCGAAGGACAAATCAAATCAGAACTTAATAAACTTTTAAAAGCCAAAATCATTTTTCCTGTAAGGCACTCCAATTGGGTTTCCAATATGGTACCTGTAAGGAAGAAGAATGGTGATATAAGAATCTGTATTGATTTTAGAAACTTAAACAAGGCATGTTTAGAAGACAATTTCCCATTGCCAACCATGGAACAGATACTTCAAAAGGTAGTTGGTTCTGAACTCATGTCCTTTCTTGATGGATTTTCAGGCTATAATCAATTTTTAGTTCATCCAGATGACATATTGAAAACAACTTTCAGAACAAAATGGGGAACTTATGCTTATCAGAAAATGCCTTTTGGTCTAATAAATGCAGGAGCAACTTTCCAAAGAGCCATGGACATAGCATTTAAAGGCCTGATCAATAAATCAGTTGTTGTTTATCTTGATGACATAACAATATTTTCAAAAAAGAGAGCCAATCATCTACATGATTTAAAGCAAATATTTGAAAGATGTATAAGGTTTGGTATTTCCTTAAATCCAAAGAAATCTTTCTTTGCTTTGGATGAAGGAAAACTCTTAGGATTTGTTGTGTCAAAAGATGGTATATATATTGATCCAGATAGATTCAAAGAAATTTCTGATATTTCTTTACCTCATAACAAAAAATCCATGCAATCATTTCTTGGGCAGATCAATTTTGTTAAAAGATTCATTCCTGATTTTTCTTTAATTGTTTTACCTATGAAAAATATGATCAAGAAGAATTCAGTATTCAAATGGGGGCATAAAGAGAAAGAAGCCTTTGAGGCAATCAAACAAGCGATCATTAATGCACCAGCATTGAATACCCCGGATTTTTCTAAAGATTTTATTTTGTATACTTTAGCCACCGAGACATCCTATGCAGCTGTTTTAACACAGCTCAATGATCAGAAAATTGAGGCACCAATTTCTTTCTTTAGCTCAAATCTGCAAGGAGCAAAGCTTAATTATTCCGATGTTGAAAAACAAGTCTTTGCCGTGTTTAAATCAATCAAACATTTTAGACCTTTTCTCTTGAAAACACATACAAATATCATTGTCCCGTTCTCTGCAGTGAGGCAATTATTAATTCAAAAAGAAGTAGGAGAAAAGAGAGCTAACTGGGTAATAGCCTTGCAAGAATATGATATTGATATTAAACCAGCTAAGATTGTTAGAGGACAAGGTTTTTGCAGATTATTGGCAGGAGCTCATAACATACCAAAAAATCAAGATTCAAATCAAGATATTCAAGTAAGTCAGATAAGTGTTACAGATTCTGAATCTCAGTATGTTGATCTTATCTATTACTTGAAAAATGGGTATGCTCCTTCTAATCTCAGTTATAAGAGTAAACGCGCTTTAAGGTTAAAGGCTATTAAATATGAGATCATTGATAATGTGTTATTCAGAAAAAATTATGATTCAATCTTATTAAGATGTCTTGAAAAGACTGAAGTTGAAAAGGTTTTGCAGGAATTGCATGATGGACCAGCAGGAGGTCATTTTGGAGGTGATACCACAACTCACAAAATAATTCGTGCTGGTTATTACTGGCCTACCCTGTTTAAAGATACGCATGATTACGTAAGGAAATGCAGAGTTTGTCAAACTACAAGTGGAAGAAAAAGGAAACCAGCCTTTCCTTTGCAACCAGTGAGTATTGAGCAACCATTCGAACAATGGGGGCTTGACATTATTGGTGAGATAGTACCTCATTCTTCCAAACAGCACAAGTACATCCTTACTGCAACTGATTACTTTACAAAATGGGTAGAAGCAATCCCGTTGAAGGTAGCCAATTATGATGCAATTATTGATTTCATAGATCAATTCATCATAACCAGGTTTGGTGTACCTAACGCTCTAGTCTTTGATAATGCATCTTACTTCTCTGGAAATAATTTAATATAATTTGCAGTCAAAAGAGGTTTTAAATTGAAATATTCAGCAAATTATTATCCACAAGGTAATGGTTTGGCTGAATCCACTAACAAAAATCTTATCAAAATCATTAGAAGTACCATTGATCAAAATCAAAAGAATTGGCATAAGTCTTTAATCTTTGCATTATGGGCTGATCGTATCACTGAAAAAGCTTCAATAGGAACTTCACCTTTCAATTTAGTTTATGGAAAAGAAGTCGTGATACCATCAAATTTAGCTCTTCCATCATTAGCCCTAGTGCAATTTATTGAAGAAAATCCTTCTTCATCCATTCAATTGAGATATGATCAAATCCTTAAACTAGAAGAAGATAGAGATAAAGCAAAAATTATTCATGAAAAATATCAACAACTTGTAAAATCTTCTTTTGATGCAAGTTCTACCGGCTCAAAAATTTTGTCAATTGGTGATCTTGTTCTGAAATGGGATAAAGCACACGAAGAAAAAGGTAAACATACCAAGTTTCAGAAAATGTGGCTTGGACCATTTCAGATCGTTGAAAAAATAGGCTCAAATACATTCATACTTCAAGATCTAACAGGTAAGAGAGAATCTCTTCCTGTAAATGGGCTTATCTTAAAGAAATTATTTTCATAAGGAGGTAACCCCTTCTTAAACTGTACATATTCCTTTCTGCAAAGTTTTTTTATTGTTTTTGCAAATAAAGGTTGTTAATAAGTTTATAATTGACTGTTTACTATTTAGGAAAATTTCTTAGGAAAAATATTATAAATATTTATTTTATGTAAATAAGAATTTTTAAAGAAATGATCACAATTTTTGGATAGTTTAAAATAAGATGTTAAACTTTGAAAGATTATTCCAATCATTTACATGATCTTTTGAAAACTTGAGGAGAATGTAAATCATTATAAGTTTATCGAGCAGAGAAAGGTTATCTATAAAAGTAAAGATTTTTCAAAGTCTTGGTACTCAAGAAACTCTGAAAATTTTCATCCATTGATTCTTAAGGATAAAACTATTTCACCCCATCCATTTAAGTTGTGATTTTTAGAATATAATTCTAAGAAATTATATGAAAATTTAAGAGATAAGAGGTCTCATTATGAGCCGACTTACCATGTTCATAAGGAGTAATAAAACTGACATTACCAATACTGCATACCAAAACAGGGTAATGGCTTATAAATATAAGACAAAAGGTCTCATCACGAACCAGCTTGTTCAGTTTAATTATAACTAGTGAATGACATTGTTATTAACTGGCTACCAAACCAGAACAATGGCTCTTAAAAATAAAAAATAAGTAAAAGACAAAAACATGAGATAATAGCTCTTATGAATTTATCTTTTAAAAAGTCATAATTTTAGTTGGATGGGACAATGAATAGTTAATGGTTTAAAGGTAACTCTGTCGAGACTATGAACGTTTGTTGGCAGCAGAGGCAATACCTATGGCAATAGAGTATATTATAAAACCAAAACTTGGAGAAATCCACTTACTTCATTATTAACACCAATCAAAGCTTGAGATAACCCAAAAATGTTTTTGTTCTTAAGGAATTAGAAAGAAATTGTGAATGATTTTTTTTTTTCATAGTTAGATTTTATTTAAAATATCCTAAGATAGTTTTCATTATCTTTAAAAATCTTTATTTACTAGAAATATAGTGTTAATTTTATTTTTTCAGAGATAACTGTTTCTTTCAGTGAATCACGAATTGTTGTGACCAGCAAAAACCCCCCTTTTTATTTAATATTAGTAATAATACTAAATAAATAGGGACCCTTAGTTAAAAAATCCAAAAAAATCAATTAGGATTTGTTTTCCTTTTCAAATAAAACTTTCTATCATAAACTTAGAGAAATCCCTTAGAAATAACCTTAAGAAACACTTAAGTTTATGATAGATTACAATAAAATTGTTCTTTAAACAAAATAGCCCATCCATCGCAAAATGGTAAATATCTTTTGTAAAACTGAAATTGCGATTTTGCGATTTTGCGATAACACGATCCCAAAAAGCCTATACAATAACATATTGGTCGCAGATCGCATAGCGCAGAAAAAAGAAATGTTAAACGAATACTGTTTGTGCTATTTAAAAATTTGCGCTTTTGCGATATTTGCGATGTGCGCTTTTGCGCTATTTTGCAATTTGCGCTTTTGCGCTATTTGGAAAATTGCGATGGTTATGTTTTGCGATATTGTGATATTGCGCAGATCCATAAAAGCGTGTTGTTCAAAGAAAATCTTCCCATATATTAATATCTGTTATGCGCTTTACTGATTGGATTAAATGAATGGATTGTCAATTAATGGTAAATGAGATTTTGTTTTGATTGAAAGTCGTTTCACGTTATAATAATATATTTCATTCGCCTTTGCATTTAAAACTATCTCATCACCTTTCTTATGCCGTTACTCTCATTTAACTCGTAAAACATAGGCACGAAGGAGCAAACTTCTATACAAAGCGTTCACAGAACATTATGGGTAAGAAAGAGAAGAGCTCGAATTCTGAAAACAGAGAAATGGCTTCACTGTATGCAGACACCGCTTGCAATAAGGATGCCGGTATAACCACATGGGAAGGAATGTATAATTTACTGGAAGAAGAAAATCCTGTGGTGATGAAAGTTGCGACTACAGCAGGTTCCAGTAATACGTCTGAGACAACCCTTAAAGAACTGGCTTGCTCATTTCTGCATAGAATAGCGGCAAGGCCGAGGATTCTTCCATATACAGACATGGTGAAATGGGTGCTAGACAGCACCGATATTTCAGACAGGCAATTTATAACTCCAACTCAAGAGCTAATCGAGTCGTTCACTACGAAAGATTTGAGGCTGATGTATCAGTTGCTGGAACCTCAGGCGACTTATAATAAGCAATTCATGGAAGATTTTGCTAGAGAACATGCAAATTTGTCGAAATGCACACAAGAGTGGACCAAAAGAGATGAACCGTTGAAGAAAAACAAACACGGTATGTACAGTACTGGTTCACTTACCTCTCCTTATTGTTTTGCTGCTGCAATGTTATGCAGGCTTTTTGGAAAGCCTGACATAAATATGATCTTGCCTGAATGGCTCCCTTTGTTGAATGCTACCGTTAATTCTACAATTGTAGACTGGGCCAAAATCTTATCTGATAATTTGACCACTGCTATTTTTCACTACCGGTCCAAACGAAATGTTTCTCAGCGGATTTATCCGCCTTTTTATTTATCTGCTTATGTCATGGACGCTATCTATTTTGTCTCTAAATTCCCTGTGATGGGTTGGCAATGGACTATCCACGATCCTTTGCCTATTCATGTGTACCATAAGGAACTATGGGAGTCTAAGTTTTTCCCCCATTTTTACCAAATTTTCCATGGTGTAATGCTGCCATTGTATAGAACATTGCATAATAAGGATGCCCCAAGGTTATCCCCAGAAACAGAGGTCGACATTCTCCCCGTCGCGAGATGGTTTGGAGAAGAATTGTTCACTTATGTTAGGGTTTTTGGAAGTTCTGCTTCCCCCCATGTTTTACCCCTATATGTTCCGGATAGACTTGTAGCTCGGGAGATTGCTTATCAGACCTGTGGCCAAGGAGGTTTAACAAAGGAATTAAAAGAGAAGAAGAAAGGCATTTGGCCACAATTTCCCGTAAACTGTGGAACATTTTCACTGTTTGATGTTGGTCACGCATTCAAAGAAGTAAGCAACATTACATGCTTACAGCTGTTCAAATTTTCGAGAAGGTTATTTGACCCAAATAATATTGTTAAGAATTTTACCAATGTAATCAGAGTAAGGGAATTTTCCGGGGAACAGGATCTTTTTGATGATATGTTCCAAACAAGAAGTTCATTTAAAGAAGTTTTGAGTTCAGCTCAAATGCAGTTATCTCCAGAGGAATTCCAGGAATTCAAACTTTACAGAGAGAGAATACTAACTACTATTCCTTTGGAAAATCTACGCTTGGAACCCGCAAGGGAGCAAAATCCTAGTGTTAGTCTTAACGGAAGTTCGAGTACAGATAAATCCAAGTCAAAATATAAAAGAGAGACTTCTGAACGTTCCAATAAGTCTATTGAAAAGGAAGATAAAATTGATGAATCATTAAAAGATTCTGCTCAATCAAAAGAACTTCCTAAACAAAAAATTTTGACTTCTCAACAGACAAATCCTCCTCCTACCAATGTACAACAACAGTCAGTTACCGTTGAATTAGAAAAAGAGTGGGAAAGTTTTAATCAATTGATTAATGTAGAAGGACAGAATGTACAGACTCCTGTACAAACAACCAAAGTTTTGAGCACAGGAATAAGTAGCACAGTCATAGTAACTGAGCACATACCAATCACACCCTCCTCTGAAATTGTACTTAATGTAGAGGACATTCCTCCTCTAGATGTATTCTACAGCCCA
This sequence comes from Pinus albicaulis, assembly GCA_034641835.2. Classification (NCBI taxonomy): domain Eukaryota; kingdom Viridiplantae; phylum Streptophyta; class Pinopsida; order Pinales; family Pinaceae; genus Pinus; species Pinus albicaulis. The sequence goes on from CM076570.1 coordinate 659,027,688, forward strand.
AAATACAAAGCAGTAGTGAAGAAACAGAGAAAAAAGAGAAAGTTAGAAGGTGCAATTGCTACTGAAGCAGAACAACTAGATATCTTGTGGAAGTATCCTGCCACAGAACCTACTGATAATCTCGCTAAATTATCTCAAATGACAGGGGCTTATTCTTCTGCAACAATTGACAAAGCATTTGAGATACAACTCTTCTTGAATGAAAAAGAAGAAGAGATAAAAGTTCTACAACAGCAATTGCAACAGGTACAGGCCAATAATGAAGCACAGTTGAAACTTGAAGAATAACAGCAACAGCTTAAAGAAATGCAAATTGGACATCAAAAAAGTCTGGCTGATGAAGAAAATCAAATACAGATTATCCAAGACCAGCACAAAGATGATCCTAAGCTTCCAGAATTTATTTCAGAAACTATCTCTTTAAACAATCAACTACTGCAACAAGAGGAAGTTTTATGCCAAAAAATCTTGCAATGGAATTCTTTTTGCCAAGAGAGTGAGAAAATCACAAATCATGTCGTAGATTTACGAAATGATTATGATTTAATTAATGAAAAGATCAATGATTATTTGGTATGGCAGAAAACAGAAGAAGGAAGAAAAGCTGGTGCACCAATTATTAATGAAAATCATAAAGAAATATTGTTCAATAACTGGGATGCACAAATCAAAAGGGCAGAGAAGGCAGCAGAGGAGGCGGCTACAGCAGCAAACACTCTTACTGATTGTGTAAATGATAATTTGCATAAAGCTAATTTTATTTCAGAAACAGTTCCGGGATATCTCCCACAGGCACATCAACTGCAAACAGAATGGAGGCAAAAGGCAGAAGAAAGAGCAAGATCAATCCAAGGGCTGACAAGATTAAACTGGGACTCTTACTGGACATACTTAGTGAAGCCACACAGTCAGCACAGTGCGCTTAATTGTATCATCAATTCTACTGAGAAGATTGCGCCTACACTTGCCGACTCTGTCTTTTCAAGACAGTTGAATTCTGAAGTCGGTCAACCACATCTTCTCAAAACTATGCTAGATGCCTGCAAGTTTAAAGATCAAGTTCATAAATAGTTAGTTAATAGTCTTTATTTTTAGATTTAGTTTTAATTTTACTGTATTTTTGCCTAGGAAAAGGACGGTCATTAAACCGAATCCTTAATTTTTGTAATAAACTATTTTTAGATTTAGCTAAGTAGTATTTAAACCCTTCTCATGCATTTAGAGAAGGGTCCTGGATTTTAATATTTTTTACTTGGAGATTACATTTCTATACTCCACTGACTTATATATTTTTTAAAAGGATCACATCTGGTGATTTTATGCAGAATTATCTTTAAAGTGTTGCATTTCTGTACCTTGGATTTGATTTTGCATCAGAGTTACTGGATTAGAGTATCAGATTTCATTTGAAAGTCTTCAAGATGAATAAGGTATTTCTATTTGTTCACTGTTGATTTCTTTTTTCTTATGATATTCACTTTAAAATTTGCTTTCATTTACAGATATTTGTTTTCATAACGTTTCTTTATATATATCATTTTTTAGTATAATTGAAATGTTATCTTTCATAAGTATATGTAGATGATATATTATGATGAATGCAATATGTTAATACAACTCTGTTTAATTTCTTAAACAAAGTTATCTTTATTTGTTTCTGCACATTTCGATTTAAATAATAATACATTTTTATGGTTATTGTTAAATTGGAATAATCTTAAGTTGTATTCATATATAATTGCCTGGGTTAGTGTTAGAATTTCTTTATCAGTATTTAGTTTAAATTAGATAGTTTTATTTCATTCAATTTAGTCCCATTTTCACTCATCCAAATCAATCCATCACCAACCCATTAGTTATAAGGAATCTGGTCCTTTAAATCCAGTCGGAGCCACCATACCAAACGGAAAAGGAGTTGTCCTAAGGTCCTGACCAGGTGGTTTTCCCCAATGTTTGAAGGAGAGATTTTCTAGGCTTCAATAGAAGGGAACAACAAAAAGGATTGTAGATCTAAAACTCTTGAGAAAGGAAATGGATTTTATGATGCTCCTTCTACAGAGGAAAAAACCACCTCATATGAAGGTGGGGATGTGTACTTGGCTTCTTCTTCAAGTACACATGTAGATCATGAGGCATGATTGATTGACTCACGTGCATCATTTCATATGACTCCCCATAGGCAATGATTCTGTGAGTACGAGAAATAAGATGGTGGTGATGTAGTCCTAGGTAATGACAGGAAGACCACAATCATAGGATGTGAAAAAGTAAAGTTGAAGTTGCAGGGTGGAAGGATTAGAAATCTTATTGGTGTTATACACATTCCTAGATTGGCCAAAAATCTAATTTTTGTGAGCAAGATGGATGTTGCAAGTGTAAAAACAGTCTTGCAAGATGGTTCAAGGAGCACTAGTATTGATGAGGGGAGTTTGGATTGGAACTTTGTAAAAATTGTTGGGCAGTATTGTTATTAACGAGTGACAAAGTTTTGTGCTTCTATAAAGTGCAGTAGAAAATCTTTTAGTCTTTGGTGAAAATACTATGTTAAGGCATCAAATACTGGGACACATTGGAGAGAAGGGCCTTTGAATAATATATGGTAATGGTATGGTAGAAGGTATGTCTAATTGCTTTATGGATTTCGATTTTTGTGAACATTGTGTATATGGCAATTAGTTTGGTTGTAGATAGTATGTTCGAGTATGGGGTTGGTACAACGAGCCATAAGGAGAGATTGTGACAATGAAAGTGCATTCTTCTTGACAAATAATCTTGCTTATCATTTGAAGACAAATCATATTGATGTTTAATATCACTTTGTGAGGGATATGGCTGAAAAACAAAAAGGTGTTGCTGGTAAAGGTGGACACTTTGAAGAATGTTGCAGATGCATTAAAAATGTTTGTGAGCACTGAGAAGTTTTCTTGGTGTAGAGAAAAAATGGGTGTTGCAACCCTGAATCAATGATTGTGAACTCATGTGGCCCCTTGTGTGGAAATAAAACAAGTGGAAGAATGTTGGGTGTGTGTTATATTCTTTCCATGACTAGTCTCACATGTAAAATGTTGCATTAGGTGCAGCGGGGGGGTGTCACAGGGGGTTTGCAGAGGGGTGGTAGCGCCCATACACTGGGTTTGGGGTAGCACCATGGGAATTTTTTGTTTTTTTATGCGAACCCAATAATGGTTGGGCAAACCCAAGGATGGGGGGTGTGGACCCAAGGATGGTGGTGGACCTACCCATGGTTTTTTGCATGATTTTAGGCATGATGGTTTTTGTGCATGGTATTTTGTAGATTCGGTCAAGAGAACTATGATTATGTTATCTAGGGTTAATGGATTGGGGTTTATGAATGCTTAAGTATGCATATAATGTATTGTAACATTGAAAGGAATATAATGAAAAATTAATATGGTTTTATCGGTTTTGAGTTTTTAAGGAAAAAACTTTCTGTATAATTTTTTAATGTTCTCACCATTGTATATTTTTTTATTTTAAGAGTTTGTTTGCATGTAATTTTTGTACATGGTTAAAACCTACATGTGAAGGTTCATTAATGTTCCAAATCAATAAAAACCTAAAAATAACGAAGAAATCCATTATAGAATGGGTAAAAATGAAAATATAATTCATCTTTGAAAGACATTAAATGTTGAAGATAAAATATTGGCTTTATTTGCAATTAGTTAATTATTGTTGTTGCTATTCCATTATTTTCCTTTTGCTGCAATTTTGATAGTTCTTATGTTGCATTTCCACTGACTAATTATTGTTCCAACTCCAAGTTATATAATTCAAGTATTAGCTTTGTGGTTATTGATTTTCTAATTAATTTTGTATAGATTTGTATGCTTTTGGTAATTTCGTTTGTTGCTACAACTTACTTGTAGGCTATTTTTGCTCTATTTTCGGGAGAATATTTGTTTAGTGGTTGAGAGTTACGCAAAATGATATCTTTTTTTCTGCGCTTTATTGATGAGTTATTTGTTTTTCATTCATTGCATCATAAGAATGTGCTCTTACATAAATTGCTACAAAAATCAAGAAAATTATTAAATTGGAGCACATCACCTCATAGTTGTTGGTTTGTTTACTTTTTTGTCAGAGTGTTTATTTTCATGCAAGTGTGATTTACTTTCCTACAAGAGTGCCTTACATTCCTATAAAATTGTGGTGTGTTTTAATTAATGGTGTCTTGTGAAATCATCCTTATTTCGCACTGTAATAGCATTTAGAATAATACAAATTCAAGACACACAACATATTGCACTAGCATAATGTATAGTGCATGATAGTTCACAAGTTCCAAATGAATCCCAAATTAATAATTGAATGATAAAACTTTTGGTTGTCTTCCTAAGAAATTAGAAGGATAATTAAAAGGGTTGTCAACCATTATGGTGAAAGAAATGTTTGTTGGAAGAATTTTTTTGAGTTGGGATATGAGAAGGGAGCTAATAGCCAAAAATGATTCCAATTTTATGTTGAGTAATGGCAAGACTTGGGATGAAGCTAGTCAGATCCATTCACTAGAAAACTTGTTGCTATAAAAATGTAGGTGCTAAACTTGTGTGATCATAACCCTATATAAGTTGTTCTCGTGGAATTTTTTAAGGTCAAGTAGAGAGATTGGTCCATTTTATGGTTTTAGAAACTAATTTTATAGAGTGCTTGAGCTCTAAACCATAGATGTGAATTAGTGGTATTTAATACCATGTACCTATTTTTTTTCAAATTCAAAAGGATGCTAGAATGAATCAAATTTCATTTAAGTTTAGTTTCTATTGGCTAAAAGATTAGGAATTCATAAAGTTAGTCAAAATAGAGTGCAGGAAATATGACCCAACATCTGAAGTGTTGGGTGTGTGTTATGTTCTTTCCATGAGAAGCCCCACCAACTATTACGTTGCACTGCATGCAGTGCGGGGGTCGCGAGGGGGGCGATAACCCCCTTGTTCAGTGTCTAGGGAAATGCCCTAGGAATTTCTTTTATTTTTTATATGCAAACCCAATAATGGTTGGGAAAACCTAAGGAAGGAGGGTGGACCTAAGGATGGTGGGCATACCTACCCATGGTTTTGGGCATGATGATTTTTTCCCAAGGTGTTTTGTAGATGTAGTCATAGGAACTATGATTATGTTCTAATCCAGGTTTAATTGTTTAGGGTTATGAATGCTTCAACATGTATATAATGTATTGTAACATTGAAAGGAATATAATGAAAAATCAATTTAGTTTTCCCGATTTCGGGTTCTAGGAGAAAATATCTGTGTATATTTTTTTAATCTTCTCGCCATTATATATTTTTCTATTTTAAGAATTCATTTGTAGGTAATTTTTGTATAGGGTTAAAACCTACATTTGGTATCAGAGTTGTTTCGGCTTCAAGGGGACACCTTTGCGACTTAGGATTTTGTTTCTTGGGCCTATGGTAGACCATGTTATAATGGGATATTTGTGGGATTGATTCTTGCAATGAAATGAGATGGTGAACAATGGAACTTGATAGACATCAATTAATTCATTGGACAAAGTTTTGAGTTGTGGAAACTTAATATGGAGTTCCTATTGGTGAAAAAAGATCAGTGGATTTTTATAGATCTAGGTATGGCACCAATGGGAATGTCAAAAAAATACTGGGAAAAGTTAGATTAGAAAGTGAAGATCACAATACAATTGTGTATATCATATTTATTATTGTTGAATGTATTATGGGGAAGCTACGAAAAATCCTTTGTGGGAAAATTTAGGTACTTTGTATCAATTAAATTCTTTTTTGAAGAAATTGTTCCTGCGCAAAAAGTTGTATAACCTAAGGATGAAGGATGGAAAATCGGTGATAGAGCATATAAATTACTTTAATACTATCATATGTTAGTTTTTATCTTTTGATATTAAAATTTCAACATGAATATTTCCACAGTTAGAAACTTTTTGATGATGAAGACTTCTCGAAAATGGTGTGTTGAAATCATATTTTTTCCCAACATTTCAAATGAACCCTTCATGCATCTTCATGGTATTGAAGATTACTAATGATATAAAGAGTGCTAGACCACTTTAAATAGAGGATGGGGCTAAAATTTAACCGTTAGAGGTAAAATCAAATTTATTATTATTTAATTAAGCTATAATTTATATCCATTATCTGATTATTTTTCTAAAATAAAATTTATTCAACGATTCTTTCCTATATAATTTATTTACCTTCGAACTATTAAATTTTAACCCCATCCTCTATTTAATCGGTCTAACACTCTTTATATCATTAGTAAGCTCTAGGCCTCTGAAGATGGGTGAAGGGTTCACCCAAAACGTTGGGAAAACATATGATTTCGACATACAATTTTACAGAAGTCTTTATCATCAATTAAAATTTTAGAAGGAGGTAAGTGCATTAGTTTTTTATGTTTTCTACCAGACTCATGGGATATTCTGGTTGTTACTATAGATTGTAATACAACTACGATTAATTTTTATGAAATATTCTCATCCTTGTTATCGGAGGAGATGAGACAAAAATATATGGAGAGCCAGAATGGAGATGCCTTGTTTGTAAGAGGACGGTCCCAGAAGAGAAACAAAAATAAGTCCTCAAGTGGGAGATCTAAATCTCCATGATAATATGTAAAGGTATATTGGAAATGTGAGAAAGAAGGGAACAACAAAAAGGATTGTAGATATAAAACTCCTGAGAAAGGAAATGGATTTGATGATGCTCCTTCTATAGAGGAAAAAACCACCTCATATGAAGGTGGGGATGTGTACTTGGCTTCTTCTTCAAGTACACATGTAGATCATGAGGCATGGTTGATCGACTTAGGTGCATCATTTCATAGGAATCCCCATAGGGAGTGATTTTTCGAGTACGAGAAATAAGATGGTGGTGATTTCTTCCTAGGTAATGACAGGAAGACCACAATCATAGGATGTGAAAAAGTAAAGTTGAATTTGTAGGGTGGAAGGATTAGAAAACTTCTTGGTGTTCTGCCCATTCTTGGATTGGCCAAAAATCTAATTTTTGTAAGCAAGATGGATGTTTCAAGTCTAAAAATAGTCTTGAAAGATGGTTCAAGGAGCACTAGTATTGATGAGGGGTGTTCGGATTGCAACTTTGTAAAATTGTTGGGCAATATTGTTATTGACGAGTGACAAAGTTTTTTGGTTCTCTAAAGTGCAGTAGAAAATCTTGTAGTTTCTGGTGAAAAGACTATGTTAAGGCATTAAATATTGGGACACATTGGAGAGAAGGACCTTTGAATACTACAAGGTAATGGTATGGTAGAAGGTATGTCTAATTTCTCCATGGAGTTCGATTTTTGTGAACATTGTGTATATGGGAATCAGTTTGGTCGTAGAGACTATGTTCGAGTATGGGGTTGGTACAACGAGCCATAAGGAGAGATTGTGACAGCCAAATTGCAATCTTATTGACAAATAATCTTGCTTATCATTTGAAGACAGAAAATATTGATGTTTAGTATCACTTTGTGAGGGATATGGCTGAAAAACAAAAGTTGTTGCTGGTAAAGGTGGAAACTTTGAAGAATGTTGCAGATGCATTGAAAGTGTTTGTGAGCACTGAGAAGTTTTCTTGATGTAGAGAAAAAATGGGTGTTGCAACCCTGAATCAATGATTGTGCACTCCTGTGGCCCCTTGTGTGGAAATAAAACAAGTGGGAGAATGTTGGGTGTGTGTTATATTCTTTCCATGACTAGTCTCACATGTAAAATGTTGCATTAGGTGCAGCAGGGGGGTGTCACAAGGGGTTTTCAGAGGGGTGGTAGCCCCCATACACGGGGTTTTGGGTAGTGCCATGGGAATTTTTTGTTTTTTTTGTGCGAACCCAATAATGGTTGGGCAGACGCAAGGATGGGGGGGTGGACCCAAGGATGGTGGGTGGACCTACCCATGGTTTTGTGCATGATTTTGTGCATGGTATTTTGTAGATCTGGTCAAGAGAACTATGATTATGTTCTAATCTAGGGTTAATGGATTGGGGTTTATGAATGATTTAGTATGCATATAGTGTATTGTAACATTGAAAGGAATATAATGAAAAATCAATATGGTTTTCTCAATTTTGGGTTTTTAAGGAAAAAAATTTATGTGTAATTTTTTAATGTTCTCACCATTGTATATTTTTCTGTTTTAAGAGTTTGTTTGCAAGTAATTTTTGTACACGGTTAAAACCTACATGTAAAGGTTCATTAATGTTCCAAATCAATAAAAACCTAAAAATAATGAAGAAATCCATTATAGAATGGGTAAAAACGAAAATATAATTCATCTTTGAAACTACATTAAATGTCGAAGATAAAATATTGGCTTTATTTGCAAACAATACTTGTAAAATGTGTTAACAAGAATAAGATAGAATTCAAATCAATGGAAGATTGGAAGAGGAATTTGTTATAATAGGAAGAGTTAAAGTTGGTTAAAAAAAATATTATGTGGTTAGCATATGAAGATTTGTACCATAATTTTTTTATAAAGTGGCAAAATGAACAATACCATTTGGGAATTGCTAAAGGACAATGGGTGTAAGGCCTAACATTCCAAGGAAAAAGATCAGTGAGGGTATCATACTTAAGTAATTGTTTAAATCTCTTGATATAAAATTATAGTTTTTTTTTTACCCATGGGAATTTGAACCTTGAATCGCATGGCTTACATAAGACTTCATAACATTGTGATCACAAATTGAGCTTCCCCTGTGGGTTATAGAAAATTATAGTTTAGATAATTAAAATTGTAAATAATTTTTTGCATTTTGTTGATAAAAAATTGAATGAAGATGTACTTGATGAAGTGTTTAGATAAAATCTACAATAAGTCATTTTCTCATTTGAAAAGGACAAGAGTCCTAGTTGGAATGGTTGGTCAACTAATTTTTATCAAGGAATATATGATTGATTAAAGGACATATTATTTATTGTTAGAAAATTGGCGAACTCCATAAAAGTGTTTGGATTTAATGTTATTTTTATGTTGTTGAGCACAAATAAAGATAATACTTAATTTGACGAGTTTACACATATATCTCTTTGCAACTCAATATATAAGATCATTTCAAAGGTGATTACAAGGAGGTTGAAACGGATATTATCCTAAGCGATATATTTGGAGAAATTTGGGATTTTAGACTCATATATTCATGACATTATTGAATTTTCTCAAGAAGGATTGCATGTTATAAAGACCAATAACATTTTTTCAAGATTAATCAAATTGGAACTATCAAATTCATATGTTGGGCTTCACTAGTTATTTCTAATATGTCAATAAGGTTTGCACTCTATAAATACTAAGAAGATTTATTTTATGTTGACCAAATTGGACCTATAAAATACACATGAGTAGGTTAGATAGTTATTTTCAATATTTTTACTCATCCATATAGGTTTTGCTTCCCTTCTATAATTGGATAAAAGTGTATGTAACCTTATCATCTTTATATATTTTTATAAATGGTTTTAATTTGTGTTTATTTAATCCCTCTAGAGGAATCAAACAAAGGTGTTCACTATCCCTTACTCTTTCTAACTATTATAGAAGTTTGTGTTTATTATGATTTATTTTGAAATAAATGATAGGGTAAAGATATTAAGATTGGGAGGGAATTGTGATCAAAACATTTTTTTAATGGATGTTGTTATGTTATTTCTAGTCGGATTTATATGAGAAGTAGGGTTTCTAAAGGAATTATTAAATGTATACATTATGGAAGCATGTATGGAAATAAATTATCAAAAGTTATCCATTTCATTTTAACGACAAGAGTGAGAGGAAAATAAATGATTTTATTCAAGTACTTCTCTTTCAAGTTGATGAATTTAACAAATGTTTAAGGAATTTAAGGTTTATTCTTAAAGCAAATGATTATGGCATGTTTTTCATTTGTTCCTTTTGTTCTACTTATTAATGGAGCATATTCTACTTTCTTGCGACCCACAAGAAGGCTTAGACATGGTTTTCCTTTGTCTCCTTACTTGTTCTCACTAGTCATTTATGAAATTATGAGATCCATATAGGAGGCTTAACAATTGCCCAACTTTCGAAAATATGTCTAAAGTCTATTGGTCTTACTAGAGGTCCAAGAATCAAATATCATATGCCCAAAGGTAGGCATCCAATCTGGTATTCACGTACCCCATGCATCTTGAAAGTTCGGACTTCTCCCACCACAAATTACTAAAATACAACCCTAAGCATCAAAGTCTTACATACAACTCCATCCCTTATTATATAATTTTTCATCACAAATCAAATATCAAGTACTTTTCCTTGTCAAGATGGTCCCATATCCCATCGAAATTTATATAAGGAGAATAAGCACTGGCTTAAGTAGTTAATTGGGTTTTTTCCCATCCCATAAGGTGTTATATATCTCCATTATAGTTATGAGATATCACAAGATTATCAAATAAACTAGCCTTATTAGCCCATTAATGAATTCCTTGTGAAGCACCACCCTCATATCATGCAACCAATGCATTAGTTTATAATCATAACATCATTTTCTCATAGAAAATAATCCATGCACTAAATTTCACATGTCATCATGAGAATATAACATCATTTTTATCACAACATCCTTAATACAAAGATACCACATGCTCATGCATACCACCATTAAAATTCTTATAAAAATTGTATGCAATTACCACATGTTATCATATCATGAAATACCCTCATAATATTATAACATATATTTATCAAAGATATAACATTATTTCAACATAATAAATGGGATCACTTGTAACATAACATCATAAATAGATCAACATGAGGTCACAATGGAGGGACCTTTGCCTGGAGAAGATTTGAATGGAGAAGCATGGGACTTGGTGATCGAAGAAAATAGGTTGCAAGTGCAAGGGATGTAGGTTTGGACTGTAGAGGAGCAGTTACATCACAGTTTGGCAGAGGATGGGTTTGCTCCCATATTTTTCGAAGGCGTTCAAGGAGGGAAGGTAGATGGGGTCAATTTGAATGGAGATGTGCAGGTTTTTTGGATTGCAGCAAATGGGTTGCAGGCACAGAATTTGCAGCGTTGGACTGAAGCGGAGCGTCTTCATCATTGGTTGGCAGAGGATGGATCTGCTCCAGTCGTTTTCGAAGGAGCTCAGAGAGGGGAGGTTGAGGGCATGGGGTCTGTTTCTAATCAGAATGGGGCCTTGGAACATCACCTTCTCTTGAGATGTGGTGTGGGAGGTTGAAAAAGTGGCGATGAGGAACCGGGGTCTGTCACTGGTCATCTTGGATATTTATAGCAGTGTGGCTATCTTGGTCCCGAGGGTGTAGGGGGAAAGGGCTCTGGCAAAGTCAGTGAGGCTGAAGGGAAGGATTCCAAGAGGGGAACTGGTAAACATAGCAGAAAGAAGTGGATTAAATAAAAGAAGATGGATTATAATTATGTTCTGGGAGAAGATATTGGTTAGCAGGTGATCTAGATGACTAATTTGACTCTAGTGGCAAAGGATATGGGGAGGTATTTTGATTTGAAAACAATGGTTTTATGGGCTGAATCAAACTGGATGCTAGTAGGGAGAGGGTGGATTCGGTCCCTTTGTGGGTAAGGCTAGCTGGTTTGCCTCTCCATTACTGGTCTGAGGAACACCTCAAAAGCATAGGAAATATCCTTGGGTCCTTTCTGGAAGCTGACCTCTCCTTTCTGGAGACTAAAAAACGGCGTGTGACTTGGATTCTTGTTAATATAAACATAAGAGAAGGTCTTGTAGAATCCTTGAATTTAAGGTGGGGGAAATATGAGATTAAGCAGGTGTTGGATTATGAAAATGTGCCTTTTAGATGCAGAAGATGTCATGCATATGGCCATCCGGCCTCAGTTTGCAGGCTCTCTTTCCGCCCTTTTAATGAATGGTGATCTTGCAGAGATGTTGAGGAGAGGGACTTGGAGGGGGTAGGTTCGAGACTACCTTCTCCTTAGCCTATGGTCCCACACGACCCTGGTAGTGCCTCGGTCAGCGCTGTGAGGGATCATAGTTGTCTTGTGGAGGAGGGGGATGTCTCTCAATCGATGGGGGATGATGGAAAGTTGCTAGTAGTGCTGAAGCAATTGGAGCCTTCCCTCATGGGATCTATCCCTATTTCCCCAATGCTAAATGTTTTCTTCAATAATGTCTCGATCTCTGGCTTGGATTGGATGGAGGGTTTAAGGAACCACTCACTTTTCTCTGGTTTCCCTCATCCTACCTCTTCTATTTCTATTTTGTCAGTTTCTTCTATGAAGGTTTTGGATCTTGATCCCATCGAAGGAGAGTTGGATTATGTCCCTTCACCATTAGATTCTTCGGATCATGGTTATTATCTGAGGTCTAGTGCAAAGAAAGTTTCTAGAGGGCTGGGAAAGGGGAAGTACCCGACTTCACGAGGAAGGGGTAGGATATCCTATTTGGCTAGGGCTCATAATAGGGCTAAAATGGATCTTCACAATGGGAAACAACAATATATTGAGAGGGCACTTAGAGCAAGTCGAACCCAGGAAATGGGTTTTTGATGAATATTGTGTCTTTTAATTGCAGGGGTTTGGCAGGTCCCCATAAAAAATCAGCATTTTTTAGGGTGATTTCTCTTCAACACCTGGATATTATATTGTTACAAGAGAATTTAGGAGAAGGAGATGCGGTAAAAATAAGATTGGAAAGTTGGCTGTCAGGTGGTTTTTTGAAACTTTTGATTTTAGAGGGCGTTCAGGTGGGCTGGCGATGGGGTGGAATGAAAGAACTATTAAGTCTTTGAACTCATGAGGTATGGAGTCGGTCCTGGGTTTTAAATTCTTGGTGATGGAGTTAAGAGAACCATTAAATATTTTTAATATTTATGGTCCTTATCTAAATAGGATCCCTTTCTGGGACTCACTTCTTAGCAACCCTCTACTCAGAGGGGACTCAATAATCTTGGGTGGGGATCTAAACTTCTCACTAAGTCAGTCAGAGGTTTGGGGTCCCCATGCACATGCTGATTCTCTAACTCGTTATTTCACCCAGAAATTGGAGGAGAGTCTTATGTTGGACATTGAGCTCATCAAGCTCAAACCTATCGGGAAGAACAAAAGATGTGGCGAAGGTCAAGTTGTGAACAGAATTTATTGTTTTCTGGTGGCTAAACAGTTTGTGGACATGATTTTTCAAATCAGGCAGTGGATTAGATGTGGTGGTGCTTCAGACCATTTTTCCCATTTTTATAGAGTTTAAAATTGGGCCTTGAAAACCACCTAGCCTTTTAAAGCTTAATAATATTTGGCTCAAGGATGAGTCTTTTAAAAATTTGGTTCACTTTAGGTGGATCCCTTTCAACGTTGTTAGTACTCACTCCGCGGCATATCAGTTTTATGATAATATTAAGCGTCTCAAGGGTGCCATGAGATAAAGGAGGGGGTTTTATGTTTCATGAGGTAAATAACACTCTTGTTCATCTGGAAGGGAGAAGGAACACCCTCCTTTTGGAGAAGGAGGAACCTTGGAGGTTGAAAAGCATGGCTACCTGCCTAGAAAGTGGGGACGATAATACAAAATTTTGTCATGCTTACACTAGAGGCAGGAAGGCATCTAACACTATTTGGAGATTGATTGATGGGTAGGGAGCAGAACATTCTTCCTTTGAAGCGAAGGAAAATTTGGGGGTAGATCATTTCAAGGCCCTTTTTAAAGCTCCTGTTCAGGCCTCCATAGCGGAATTTATTAGAGTTGCTCAGTTGTTCCTGAGGTTTGTGGAGGAGGAAGATAACATATCGTTGATGGAAGAGGTTTCAGAGAAGGAATTAAAGGATGTGCTTCAAATCTTCCAAAAAGAAGGATCCATGGGCCAGATAGCTGGTCAATTGAGTTATTTTTGGAACTTTTTGACTTGCTTGGTGCAGATTTGCTGAAAGTGGTGGAAGACACCAGAGCATCTGGGAGGATTCCTGATTGTTTCAACACTACCTTCATTGCCTTAATTCCGAAAGTTGAAAATCCTTCTTCCTTGAATGATTTCCGTCCTATCTCCTTGTGCAAATGTATTTATAAGGTGGTCTCTAAGGTTATTGCTAGAAGACTTAAGAGCATTCTGTCAACTCATATCTCTGGCGAACAATTTGGCTTTCTGGAAGGGAGGAAAATCCATGAAGCCATTGGGGCAGCCCAAGAGGGCATCCACAGTCTGAAGACCAAGAATCTCAAAGGGATGGTTCTGAAAATTTATCTCTCCAAAGCATATGATTGGGTAAGTTGGTTATATATTCGTATGCTTTTGACCCATCTTGGCTTTGGTATCAGTTTTATCAGGTGGATTATGAGTTGTATTACAATAGTTTCTTTCTCTATTTTGATTAATGTGGCGGCATCCCCTTTTTTTCATGCTGAAAGAGGGCTTTGCCAGGGCTACCCCCTGTCTCCTCTTTTGTTCTTATTGGTTGCGGAGGGTTTAAGTAGGGCCCTTGAGGAAGCTAAGAGATAGGGCTCTTTGAAGGGCATTCAGATTGCCCCACATCTGTTTATTACACACCTTATTTTTGTAGATGATGTCTTAATTTTATGTTCTACCTCTGTGAGGGATGCACATACTATTCGGGAGATCTTGGACCTATTTTCCAAGGCTACTGGTATGGAGGTGAATGTTAGTAAATCAACCATTACCACTCATATTTTGAGGGATGAGGAGCAGCTTAAGTTTATGCGAATATTTCTGTTTAATTCTGCTAGTTTAGATTTTGGGTTGAAATATTTGGGGTTTCATTTAAAACCTAATGCTTATAAGAAACAAGACTCGATGCGGCTTTTGGAAAGATTGGAAAATAGGTTAAAAGTGTGGAACCACAAATGGATTTCTAGAGCTGGGAGGTTGATTTTGGTGAAGTCTGTATTGGAGGTTGTTCTGGTGTATTGGTTGTATCTCTCTTGGATTCCTAAAGGCATCCTGGAATCTGCTCGACAGATCTGCTTCAAATTTATTTGGAGTGGGAGGAAGGACACTTTGGTGACCCCCTGGGTTCGATGGGAAAAAATTGTTGTGCCAAAAAGGCTAGGGGGATGGGGACTAAAAAATATCTTCCTCTTTGCTCAGGCCCTTACAGCTAAGGGTGGATGGAGGCTCATCGATTCAGCCAACCTTTGAACCCAAGTGATTGCTCATAAATATCTTTCACCCATGTCCATTGAATATTGGATTAGGAATCCTAGGAAGTCTCATGCAGGAGGGTCGGTGATTTGGAAGGCTTTGGTTAAGTCTTTTAATATTCTAGAATCTAACCTGGTCTGGAATGTGGGCAGTGGTAGGAAGCTTAGAGTTGGAGAGGATCCGTGGATGGGTAGTGCTCAGCAGCACCTTCTTCCGGGGTGAACTATTGAGGCATTGAGGTAGCGGGGAATTACTTTTCTTTTCTACCTTGTTGAGTCAGTTCAAATACTACCTTGGCTTCAGTCTTGGAAATTGGCCTCCTCTTTTGGGCTGGATGCTCAGGATGAAAGGGGAATAGCTTTGTACATTCGTGCTTTGAAACATGCCAATATTTTGCTTCAAGAGAGGGAGGATGAGATTGTTTGGGACTTTGATCCTTCTGGGATATACTCTCCCAGGGCGGGCTACATAAAGCTGAGTGTTGGGGGTTTTTTTGGGGATGAGCGTTGGTGGTGGAGGAAACTGTGGAAGCTTAATTGACATCCTAAGACTAGCCTCTTTATGTGGTGTGTCTTGGAAAATAAGGCCCCTACTTGGCACAATCTGCAGAGAAGGTGCTTTCAGGGGCCTGGGTGGTGTGTCCTCAGCAAATCATATGAGGAATCTGGAAATAACCTATTCCTCAACTGTTCTTTCAATAACAGGGTGTGGTTGGAATGCTCTAGATTGTTGGGTCTCCTGTGCAAATGGGAGGGTATCTCAGTGATTCATGCCTGGGAATCATGGTGGGCTTCTACAGTTGAGTCAAATCACAGAGCCCTGCCTCTTCTTGCCATCTGGGGTTGCTGGTTGACACGAAATAAACTTATTTTTGAAGAGACTACATGTACCCCTGAAATCATTGGTGCCCAGACTATTGGTTTCCTCTCTAGTATGTTTCCTCAGCATATTCGTGCTACAAAACAAAGGGAACTACTGGCTTTGGAGATTGATAGGGAGATCCCATGGGATTTTTTTGATGGGGCAGCATAGAATAATGCTTGTGGGGGAGGGGATCTTCTTTTTCTATCTGACTCACATTACTTTGAGCTCTCTGTTGGGCTTGGGGAAGGCTCAAATAACTATTCTAAGCTTTTGAGTCTCAAGCTTCTCTTGATTTTTTCTGCTGAGAAAGGGTGCCAGATTCTTTTTTTTTTTTGGGACTCTATAAATGTAATAAATTGGACAAAGGGCACACAGCAGTGCAGATTTCTTCACCTTGAAAATTGGTTATCTTTGATAACGGAGATCCTCCTCACCTTCGAATATTTCACCTGTCATCATATTTACATGGAAAAAAATGGTGATACAGATCGTGCCTCCAAGGTGGGGCTACAGCTGGCTGTGGGGACATGGAAGGTTATCGAGCACATGGATGGTGAAACTTGGGAGTACTTCCATCCTCCCTTTTTCGACTGAGCAGCCTACAATGATGTTTTTTGAGGATGGGAGCACGAGTCTGCAAGTGTTTTTCGTTCCCCTCGTGGTTTGAATATCTTTGTTTTAGTCATTTTTGGGGTGTTTCATTTCCCCTCATGGAAGAATGTTTTGTTTTGGTCGTTGCTGGGATGTTTCATTCCCCTGCTGTCACCTTACTACAACCCTATTGGTATAGGGTGTTTTGTAGTTTCTCAGTCTCTTTTGAAATATTGGGGTAGAGCTTTTGGACTATCTGAGATGCTACGACAATTTGGACAGTTGAGGATGGAAGGGGACAGTGTATTGGTTTATTTTGGACAGCCCATTGTTGTTGGCTAGATAGCAGTGGGACTAAAGGGACATCAACTAATAGATTTTTTGGGATAGACAGTGAATGTTGTTGCACTGGATTTGTTGTTTTGATTTCTTAGGCCACCATTTTTATTTGTTTTTACTGCAGTCATGCCTTTGTTTTGAATAAAGACCTCTATGTCTCGTCAACAAAACTCTTTTGTTTTATTAGCAAATCACAGTTTTGTGGTTTTTTCTAAATGTAATTTTGTTCTCAACTAATGAAATAAAATTACGCTTTTTTTCCAGGAAAAAAAACATCATAAATATCATAATTATCTCAACGCAAATCACATGCGGAGCAGTAAAACATCAATAATCTTTTTATCAAGTTTACAATAAAATCAAATTTGTTAACCTAAATAAACAATGATACCAACTATTATATTTAATGCAATAATATAATTAAACATTCATCTAGGATATGTTTTGGTTTTGTTTGTCAACATGGGCTAGATCATCATACTATGAATGTCACATTCTCACCAAGAGAGAGGTTATTTTCAAATTATTGTTTCCCCTAATTTCAACAAGATAGACAATTTATGAGGTACTTTTAGGTAAGCCTTCATCATTTTAAGCCTTAGTCTCTAGTCATGTGTTCTTTCTTGCCTAAAGAAATTTGTTGAAATTTATCATTAATCTATTGCTATATTTCCCATCATTTCTTAAGTCATCTAGATCAAAATTAAATCCCACATTTTTTTTCTCCATTACTTTACATATTTTGTTTATCCTTTCTAGAGTTTCTATGCCCAATATCATGTAAGCACTAGGTCATCATTATTTAAGTTTTCTATCATTCTTATTCCACTCGCACACAGAGATGGTTAAGCCTTAATGATTTATCCATCACCTAGTAACAGTTGTTGTTCACCTTTAGAAAGATTGGTTCATCCCATCATATTGCTAGTTCAATACCAAATTCCAATAGATATATTTTATCATATATGTGCCCTTATTTAAGTTGGACTCGACATTATTTCTCTTCACTTTTGGGTTGTCAGTTACTATCTTTGGTTTATAATTTGAAACACTTGGAAATAATACTACCTTTATCACCCACAAAAATGTTTTACATGCTTGGTGTAATCTAACAATAACTTATTCCAATGCTAATGAAAAAAAATAGCTAAGTTTTTTTATATGAAGTCTTAGTATATCATCAATCCACTCATGATATAATAAGTGTTGAATAGTCAAGTACACCCTCTATTAACTGATTTGCTTCTTTATTATTTTGTGCATAATTCTTCTCAAGGTATTGCTATATGATTTCCATCAAATTCCCTTCTTACACTTCATGTTATGATTTTTCTCATTAATCTATATAGTCTACTTCCTTTGCGAAAAGGTAGATAGTTATTATATTTGAAATTTTGAGTCTGTTCCCATTTTATCACACGTCATCCTTAGCTAGTTGCAAGTGATTTTTAGTTTAAAATTCCTTATTTTGGCACCTCAGAATTATGTGGGTCACCACTATGATGGTCATGAGTCATTCCTAATCATAATTCATGTTTCCCAATCCCGTTATTTCTATATCCTTAAGGAATATTTCCATTTGAGATAGTGGCTCCTTAACTATTATTACATTATTTGTCCCCGGGACTTACATCATTCCATAGTGTCATAACAATTTGGACACCTTGATTAATTATCATGAATCCTTACTAAGATTGAATACTATCATTATGCTAAGATGTTTCTTATTTTTCCCTTTTCACTTTCTCAATTTGTCTACTTTGTACCCATTCTATAGGAACTCTTAGTAACAATGGGCTTTCTTGATTGGTGGAGTGTTATCAATTACAAGTAGGAGATTTATAGGTCAAGCCTTGGGTTGGTTTTGTTTGTAATGTATCTATTGTTTGTGAGTTTCACTTGATGTCACTACTAGATCAAGTGCACTAAGTGTAAAGTCATAAAGTGGAATAAATGATTTAACATTTATTTTGTCAACCCAGGTGTTGACGGTGTTGGAAATCTGTTAACCAAGGGGGTGTCCCTGATGAAGAGTCCCAATCAGACTTCACACCATTTGGTGTGGGATCCCTTCCGAAACTAAGGCCCGACTGCCATATATTCTTATATATATGCCTTGGCTTCAATGTTCAACACGAGAGACTAATACACATATTATTTTGGATTAGCAAGTGAGTATGTCTGTGGTTTTTCAACTGCGGAATGTATCAGGGATATTCTACCAAAAGGGGAGAGAAAAGTGAGACTTTTAAATACAAGTAATAGTACTAATATATAAAACAAACACAAGCATGTACATATGAATGAATCGTTGGAAAACTAGTGAAATAGTTCACATAAAAGTAACTATTGTTAAAACGCATACAACACACCTGCAACAAGATAAGTACCAAAACCACCGAAATAGTTCAATTTCCTTAGTATAGGTGAAAGCAACATACATCACAAAAATTCAAAGAATAGTCTTACAATATTTATGACATATGCATGAAAGTGTGTTGGATTAATGAGCTTCCGAATTAAAAAAAACTTCCAAAGTACATCAAGACAGTGAACACCACTAGCCCCAATAGTGGAGTATTAGAGTAACCACTTGCTCCAAAAGAACTACTTTCCTCTCTAATACCTGTTAGGAGGAGAAAAGGTGAAAATTCCTTTACATGAGTGATGAGGGTGTATATATAACAAATATCCCATGGCTGTTGAACAAAGTCAGGAAAAGAATGATGAATCCTTTGAAGCTATGGAATCTGAAGCTGGAGAAGAGGAGTTACAACAAGATCATTTTTCTTATCTAATGAATGTTTTTCAAGCATGTTATCCCCATCTTTTGACATGAGTTCAAAATCAGTTCCAACCAATAGATATTATAAAACATATAGGGAAAGGTGACAATGCTCTAGAAATACCACCACTTTCAATTGTAGTTGTAAGCACAACACTCATCCAACATCAATTAGCCAGACATCGTCTTTAAACTCCATGTCTTCAACAAGGTAGGTTCCCATTTCAGGACAAAATCCCCTTCAAGGGTTGAATACATTTGGTCCACAGTTTCCATTTCCAACTTCTAATTCAGCTCTAAGGGAAGGTAGGCCTTATTCTATAGCTATATAAGGCCCAAGCACTAAATGAGCAAGGCTAGAAAAAGCATATCAAGGGTTACATGTGGCATTGTGAAGTTATTGAAGAAAATCAATCTTGATTTGAATAGCCAAGTTACCGTTATATTTGGCCCGAGTGTTCATTATCTATTTAATACAAGGGATGAAAAATAATTAATAGTAATTGGCATAATATTTGGCTTGTGTGTTCATTATCTATTTAATACAAAATATTACAATGGTGAAGGAAGATGAACTTCTTCATGGAGAAGATGATTGTTTCTTTTATGAGTCTAATGATGACATAATATCTGGCTTGAGTTTTCATTATCTATTTAATACAAAATATTACTTTGGTGAAGGAAGATGAAATTCTTCAGGGAGAATATGATTGTTTCTTTTATGAGTCTAATTCACTTTATACTAGACATAAGAGATTCAAGCACCAAAATTGTAGGTCAGAGGCTAAAATCTTGTTGATTAGTTTTGGAGCAGATGAGCAATGTGCTAGATATGGAAGGCACATGAAAAATTTAGACTAGGAGGGTATGTTCAGTCTCTTCACAGTATCAAGCTTGTTCAACTCCATTGAAATTTGGAACTTTGTGGGTTTTGTAACTGAAATTATTAGATGTATGTTAGTTAGTTCTGAATTTTCTTCTTCTTTGATATATGTTTCCTTTAAACTAATTTTTATTTTTTTACATTCTGTGCTTTTTTTCCTCTATAAGAAATTATTATTTTCGTATTCACTCAAATGGGTTTTAAAGAATTATGTCTTATTGAAATCCCCTTTATACAAATAAAATATAAATGTTGAGGACAAATAATTCCAAGAATGGACAGTCAATGGGATATGACTCTAGATAGTTCTGATATACATCCAAATTGAATGGTATTGTGTCTCCTATATATAAGAATGTGTGAGAAATGAGACCAACGATAAATTATTTAATGAAGTTAGAACACTTATATCTAGTTGTAAAATGTATTCAATATCCCATTACTTAGTGTGATTTCTAAGACACATTTGATTAGGAAGTTGATGTGGTGCATGGAACTACAATAGCTATAAAGACTTTGAGCAACATTGAGACACTTGAAAGAAAATTTAGGCAATTCTAGACAAATGCAGCTATTGGAAAATTTCAAAGTTACCATATTTTCCAGTCCAAGAACCAAGATACAAAATTTTCATTTTGGATCCTACCCAAACTGAGAATGGCACATGTACAACAGGATATGAACCTATATCCAGTAATGCCAGCATATTGATTTTTATCCTTCCAAAAGAGAAAATTATAAGGACAAAATTTATACTTCTTCACGTTTTATGTGTCTCATGCTTTGAGTTTTTCATGGCCTAAAAAGGAACAAAAATGGAATTTTTCTCTATTTTTGTTTCAGATTGAAGCTTAGACACAAATTTATCACTACCATGCAATTACTAAGATAACTCTCACATATAACAATACTATTTTCTTTGGAGGATATAGTGAATGATAGTTTTAGCTCTTGTCCCCATTGGAGAAATTTTTGCTACTATATCAATGAAACTATGCAAAACACCCCAAGGATTTGTTTTGGTGATTTGTTTGCTCCTCATAAAGCTATTAAGGGATTCACCCAATTTGTATTGAACCTTCATGGTTGAAGAGGGTGATGAAGTTGGACCCTGACTATATACACTTCGAAGGAGACATCAGAATGGTGAATCCCAAACTATATTGTCATTATCTTTTACTTCATATTCCCTAAAAATAAATCCCTGATAAGCACATGCCTCTGCTCACTTTCTAGATACCTTCACTCTTGTTTGGTTCTATAATATCCCAAATTGGGAACAAACAATAATACAAATCATACAAAGACTAAATCTATAGCAAACAGAAAATTGCATAAAAAACACCATGAATTGAGCCAAAACTTCTAAGCCATTTTATTAATTTTTATGAATGGGAAAGGTACAAGTGGTGCTTAGGAAGATGGCACCTTGGCCTGCATAAGGAAGGCTGAAATACTCCTCAATCCATGCTTAGAAAATCTTGCTACTTGCTACTCTGTGTGGCTCCTCCTCTATGCTGCCCAATCTGGAAAATGTTGTTGTTGGCTGGAAATGGACTGCGTATTGGCATTTTCTATTGCTCAGAAAAATCCAATATTTTGACACCAGACTCTCCTCAATAAACCTAGAAAAACCCACGAAGGGTTTTCTGAAACTTTGACCCCAGAAAATCACCCTCTTGAGCTAGGTACTCAATTCTGCTGGGCACACTGGGCTATGAACTGATCTACTGGAAATAGCTACTGGAAACTACCCAAAAACTCTGCTAAGGAAGGCTTGATCCCCTCGCAAATTTGTTGGCTGAAATATCTCAGTCTTCTCCTTCCTCAGAGATGCTCCACTGCTGGACTGCGTAACTCCCTGGCTAACTGCGCTGCCCTGGAAGGGTCTACATACTTCTGAACTGAACCTGTGGAAAATCTCCTCCAAAACTGACTCAACTCCTCTCCCGAGTAGGCACTTGAAGTCCATCGAGGATGAGGTTGAGATTTCCGCTTGGATATTTTTGTGCTAAACAACACTTGCAGACTTGTCTAAAAAACTCAAACGTGCTTCTAGTTTACCAAACATAAAGTTAGTTGATGACTAAATGAATGAGGAATGAGCTGCTCTCATCCTCCTTTACCTAGCTGAGCCCCCAAATTTCCCTTAGGCCCCACTAGGCTGCGTTGCCTCCTCTGCCATCCAACCACTACACTACCACTGTGCAGCTGTTGTCCCCACGCTGCCTTTGCATTAGGGGAATTTTGAGGTCTAAAATGGGCCTCCTAAGGAAATTATAAAATAATAGTGGAAAAAATCTAATAAGATTTGATGACATCATCAAATTTTAGAGGGAAAAATAAAAAAAACTACTTTTTCAATTCATATTTTCAACTTATCTCCCAAAGTTTTTACTCAAATTTCGAGCGGGAGTACTCGTTGGATGCAGAATTTAATTCCCCATCCAAGGAGTACCCATGTTGCATACTTTAGATGGGTCCTACTACACGAAAAATGAGAAATACATAAAAAATGTGATTACAATCACGTTTTTTATGTATTTCTCATTTTTTCGTGTAGAAGAGTTCATCGAAAGTATGCAAAATGGGTACTCCTTGGATGAGGAATTAAATTCCGCATCCAACGAGTACTCCCGCTCGAAATTTGAGTAAAAATTTTGGGAGATAAGTTTAAAATACGAGTTGAAAAAGTAGTTTTATTATTTTATTATTTTTTAATATTTTTACTTTTTTACTCCAAAAATGGTGAATCATCCATTATGGATGACATCATCATCTTGAATCCTATTGGTTGTAATAAAGTTTATTTTTGTTGTACATTTTTCTTATGAGGCCCATTTTAGACCTCAAAATTCCCCTAATGGTGTTGCCTACGGTGTTGCCTCTCCTGCATTGCCAGTAGGTTGATGTCTATTACGTATAGCTGGCCCCACGGGCCCCACTCCAGCTCTATTGCTTGCCTTGATGACTTTAAAGAAAGTGATTTAATCTCAGATTTATTTGTGGGTCACCTTTACCCACTTTATTTTCTTTCTAACATTAGAAAAAGGGAAAATTGAAAAAATTAATATTCCAGTTAGCTCGCTGCTAATTTCGAATATTATAGTCCTCCCCACCAAAACATTGTTTGTCCTCAAGAAACTGCAAAGATGGATGTTGTAGGATTTTCTCCCACTTCCAAGTCACATCCTCATTTGGAAGGTTTCTCCATATGATCAGATATTCCTTCACAGTCCTGCTCCTCAACTTTATCTCCCTGGTGTCCAATATGGCCTTCGACAGTAGCACCAAATGGCCCTCATCATCAGTGTGCGAAAGCTCCATAGTGGTTGTCACCTACTGTCCCAAAGCTGTTTTCAGGCATGAGACGTGAAAAATGTTGTGGATCCTGCTCCCGACTGGCAGCTCCAACGCATACGCTACCTTCCCAACATGCCTGATCACCCTGTATGGTCCGTAGAAGCAAGGCTTGAGCTTCTCATACCCTTTCTACTTCATCGTGGACTACTTGTATGACTCCATATGGATGTAAACCAGATCATCCACCTCAAACTGCCTCTCCACACGGCCTCTGTCTGCGTAAAGTTTCTGTTGGTTTTGTGTTGTAGCTATGTTATCCTTGAGAGCCCGGAGTATGTCTTGGCTCTCTTGGATCCATTCTTTGGCCCTAAGGGACTTGCTAGCTCCAAACATCACATTAAGAAAAGTTAGAGCATTATAACCTTATAAAGCGTGTTGAACTCTTAGTTAAATTAAGAGCGAGGGTGAATCAGTTTAATACATTTATGGACTTTTAAAACTTTCCACTAAACTTAATTACACCTTCATTTCATGATCAACTTATTATATAATGAAACATAAATCTTAGTATGTGAGTAGGAAGTATTATGCATATTAAATACAAAACATCAACACATAATCATCATGCACATGGACAACAGATATAAGTGGAAACCCATAAGGGAGAAAACCACATCTTATTATTGTTGTGATGCAAAGGCAAGCTCCAACTCCCTCTCACAACTGATTTTCTATAGGCTCCAACCTACAGGAGGCTACTACCTCAAATTCTGCAAGCTACAAAATGCAAGGAAGCTCCAACTCCCATCTATTTTCTACAGGCTACAACCCACAAGAGGCTCCTACCTCAACCAGCTCCAACTGGACATCTATCAAGCTACAACTTGATATGGAAGCACCAACTCCCATGTATTCTATGTAGGCTACAACCCACAGGACACTCCTACCTCAACTAGCTCCGACTAGACATTTATCAAGCTACAACTTGATATGGAAGCACCAACTCCCTTACACTACTATAAAATCATATGATGATTTACCTGGATATCAAATTTGTTTTTATCCTTCTTCACTGTTGTCCTTCCAGCGTTCAAATTTGATTTATATCATCTCTGGATCTTCACAGCTTCTCTATCTACTCAGTCTTATTCTTCCACTCTCTAATGTCTTTATGAATATTACAATAACATCATTTATAGAGATCACTTCATAGCTATTTGCATTCCATATGGGAATATGAAATGAACAGGTATGACTCTTTGCCTTCCATCTTCTCATTTTCTCGCTCAGCACATTTAGGATGTTACAACACTATGTACTCATTTCAGTATTACATTGGAGTTTTGCTTTGCCTACGGAGACTTGCCTTTGCATAAAAAAAAATATAAAATAAATAATACATTTACAGTTACATTCAATTATTTTACTCAGCCCTTTCAATTTCTTAGCTTTGTTGTGCGTTTGTCCTCTTCTGCTTGTTGTCCTTTTGTCTTTTCGGTTTTTGCCGTTATATTGCAACTTTGCTCCATAACTGCCCCTTTTAGCCCGACTCTTCTTCTGCGTTTAGCCTTTTTGTTTGCTTTACTGCCGCAACACTATTCTGCCCGAGCGCCTAGTCCTTTTATTTGCGTTCAGATCATTTCTTTGTGACCTGTGGCGTATGGCCTACATAAAACTCCCTTTTAACACAACGGAGTATTACAAATCTGAGTTTTATCAACATACATACGTTTATCGATCAAACAACGCATATATAACATACATACGTTTAGCAATCAACCATGCGTATTAACATACATACTTTGAGCAATCAAACAACGCACACATAATATACACAGACCATATATAAGTCCAAACTAATGCATAAACCCCAAACCAATGCAAATACGTGGGATTTTCCTACCGGAGGGTACCACTATACCTTGATCCAATCACATCTCATTGCAACTACTTGCCCGCAAGTTTCCCACTCTATCGATAGCAATAAACCATAAACCATGCGATCTGCGATATGCACGGTGTTGACACGTGGTTCTTCCTTCATCGCATCGCATCGTTTGATCCTTACCACATCGCAACCAAAACAACATACCTTGCGATTTCTTGAAGTTAAACCCTATCTCTTGTGGGATATGATGTTGCTCAAGTTTGACACTTGTCCCTCCATTTCGCATCGCAAAACTTTAACTTAACTTGTGGTCGCCTTTCTGCTATCCCTTAAGCACTGTGATGTACAGTATGCAGGCGAGGTCCACATCATCATGCCACGTCACCCTGCCATGTCACCACCATACCACCTTGCCATGTCATCATAAATTCTTGCGATCTGTGGGTTCAGGGCCATGTCATCTACCACGTCAACTTGCCACATCACTTCCATGTCATCTCCCTGTCATCGCCACGTCACAACCTCGTCATCTTCACGTCACTTTCATGTCATCTTTATGTCATCACCCACACTTCGCACTTTGAAAATTACAACAATTTAACTTAGTGGTTACCTCTATTTCGTGTGATCTACGACACTGCATCATGCCAACACGTGTCCCTTCTCCACTTCGCATAGCAAATTCTTTAACTTACCATGTGACGCCTTAACGCTAAACTCTTAAATGTTGCAATTTGCGAAATCGCTCCTGAAGCGATTCGATCTTATTCGTCCATATCTTGACTTTACTTTTGTGATCTAATCCTGACCGTCCATTCGCCTCCCTTGGAATTCTTCAAATACTTCTCTGCCTTAGTCAATTTTTCGTTTTTTTACATTGTCCCACTCTGTATATCCAGTTTCTCCATGTTGTTCCTCCTGTGCTTGTTCCTGAGCTTGTCTTTGTTATTGAATCTCATTATGAGTTGTCACACTTGACATACATCTTTTCATATTGATTAAAGCCCTCTTTGTCTCTTGGTTCTCACCTCTCTCTCTTAGATTAATCATCTTTGTTTAATTAGCCTCTTCCTCTCGGCTCTCGCCTCTTCTTGCTTCTGCTATGTGTAAGATCTCTGATCCTTGTTGCGTCTAGCGAATTTTATTTTCTTCTGTAGTGCACTGAAGCAATTCGCTTCCTCTCTGCTCTCTCTGCTTCATTCACTAACTCAGTTTCATTCGCTACCTCTACTGCCTTGATGCCGTTGGTGCCTTCTTAGCTGCATTCGCTGCCTCTGCTACATTCGTTGCCTCTCTACATTCGTTGTCTCTCTGCTTTTGTTGCTTCTCTGCTGCCTTGCTACCTTTGGTGCCTTCTTAGCAGCATTTGTTGCCTCTGCTACATTCGATGCCTCTCTACATTTGTTTCCTCTATGATTTTTTTGCTTCTCTACTGCCTTGCTACCTTTGGTGCCTTTTGTCATAGTCTAATGCTTCTCTTTGCCTCTCTACTGCTCTTCTACCTCTCTTTTATGCTTCCTTACTGCATTGTTGCTTGATCTGCTCCTTTGCCTTAATGATAGTTCAGGTGCTTCTCCTTTGTGCTCCTTTGCCATCAAAGACAATATTTCCAATAGTCTCCCCCTTTGGCATTGATGGCAATACTCCAATACTTCCTCCCTCTTTCAAGTTGTTTAATTGAAATCTCAGCAAATAGACTTCACACAGTTTTATGAATGATCTTAAGAAAAATGCCTTTAGTGTGTTGTTGTCTTCTTAGCATACATATTAATGGTTGATGTTCTCTCTACTACCATGGCTGTTTGCTGCCTTCTCTCCTTCCATCAACCTGTTGGCTATTGAATACCTCAAGTATCCTTCTTCCTCTATAATTCTCTGTCCGAGGAATTGTCCTTTCCCTTCCTGAACTTTTAGCTATTCTTATTCCAAGGAGCTCTTCTTCGACTACTTTTATGGGGACTAATTATGAACTGCTTTCCCCCTGGGATGTTGCTTCTTATCTATTATTGGCTGGATATTTGTGTTGCTTTCTAGAGCAGCTCCCCCAGAGATTATGATGGATTCATTATGTTATTGAGGTAACAGGCTCCCCCTTTCTCTTTTCCTTCCATACTTTATTGGGGTTCTTCATAATGTCTGTACTTCTTTTTGATTCATAGTTTTGTCTGATTTGATTGGATTCCATCATCTATCTAGAGTTATTTAATGTATATGGAAACTTACAGTATTTTTCTTTGTGACCAAGCTTGTGGCATGAATAAAATATTATTTTACCTAAGAAAGTTTGAGCTGATGTAAGGCATTTTGTTCCCCTTTTTTAACACAATTTACATTCAACAGATTTATGTCCAAATTCGTTGCATGAAAAACAGTAGCCATGGAATTGATTAGTGTACCTAGTGAAAGGTTGTCCTCTCCATTTGTTTGCTTGAGGTAATATTTTCATTTTCTGCATCCTTTGCTGGTTGGACTAGATTTTCTTTGCCTTACAGTATGCTACAATATGTCCAGGTTTGTGGTAGGAAAAACAAGTGATACTTCTCATGGGAGGAAAGAACCTCCTTTGAAAGCTTCTGAATTTATTCAATTCATATTCGGGAGTGTATGGGCCTTTTGTAGCTGACTGTTTCTTCCTCTCATTCTCTGTCCTTTCATGTTGTTGCTTATTTCTATTAGTTTCTTTACAAATCATGTTCTTGATGGTTTCTACTTATGTAGGAATCTTTCGAGTTGCTTCATTATCCTTTACATCTTTTACAAAAATGATATTCTTGTTATCTTATACCTTGGACTTACTGGTTTTTCCTTCATAGCCTATCCCAGCCTTTATGAGAGGAGACCTTTGAGCATTTAGAATTTGGTCCAACTGTCCAGAACATTTTATTTGTGGAATATTCATAATTAGTTCAATTTGGGCCTTCTCTGATTTCATCCTCAGGCTTACCGCCTCTTATTTTAATCTTCCACATTCCATACTTTTCTCTCTTATTTGTTGCAGCAGAATGTCTTATACTTTCCTTGATTCTTCAAGTTGTGCCTTCAGGCCAACAATTTCTTCCTTATCTTCATATTCTCTCTCATCACATATTTGCACCAATGCCTTAAGGATTTTGTTTTCATTCTTCAATCTTTCTATTTCAATCAAGGCTGTGTCAAGTTTGGATTTTTCCTCAACTGTAATTTCTTCATGGTCCTCACATCCATTCACTCTAGTAGGTATCTCATTGGATTGACCATTTTCCTTTTGAAAGGAAATTTTCTTCTTCTTCTGGTTTATCTTCTCCTTCTTGATAATGCATGCACTAGTGTCTCCTTCATGCATGAGACGCAATCTATTCCAGATTCCCTTTGTAGAGGTTAAATCCATTATTAAATCAAGATCCTTGTTATGAAGACTGTTATATATCACACATTTTTCCTTGGCATTCCACTATTGTTCTTGCAAAGAGGGAGAGTCTATGTAGTAACCATCACATACAAGCTTCCATACCTCTGGTTCATAAGCCATTAAATCTGTTCTAACCTTATCTCTCCATTTAGGAAATTTTGTTGTATTTAACACACGTACATTTTGATCGTCTATTACTCAACCAAATCTCCTTCAAGCTATTAGGCTTACACCAAAGGAACTAGATCTAATACCAATTGTTGAACCCTTAGTTAAACTGAGAGGGGGGGTGAATCAGTTTAATACATTCATGGACTTTTAAAACTTTTCTTTAAACTTAATCACACCTTCATTTCATGATCAACTTATTATATAATGAAACAAAAATCTTAGTATGTGAGAAACAAGTATTATACAGATTAAATACAGAACATCAACACATAATCATCATGCACATGGACAACATATATAAGTGGAAACCCATAAGGGAGAAAACCACATATTATTATTTTTTTGATGCAAAGGCAAGCTCCAACTCCCTCTCACAACTGATTTTCTGTAGGCTCCAACCTGCAGGAGGCTACTACCTCAAATTCTACAAGCTACAACTTGCAAGGAAGCTCCAACTCCCATCTGTTTTCTGCAGGCTACAACCCATAGGAGGCTCCTACCTCAACCAACTCCAATTGGACATATATCAAGCTACAACTTGATATGGAAGCACCAACTCCCATGTATTTTCTGTAGGCTACAACCCACAAAAGGCTCCTACCTCAACCAGCTCCGACTGGTTATCTATCAAGCTACAAATTGATATGGAAGCACCAACTCACTTACACTACTATAAAATCATATGTTGATTTACCTGGATATCAGCTCTGTTTTTATCCTTCTTCATTTTTGTCCTTCCAGCCTTCAAATTTTCTTTATATCATGTTTGGATCTTCACAGCTTCTCTATCTTCTCAGTCTTATTCTTCCACTCTCTAACATATTTATGCATATTACAATAACATCATTTATAGAGATCACTTAATAGTTGTTTTCATTCATATGGGAATATGAAATGAACAGGTATGAATCTTTTCCTTCCAAATTCTCATTTTCTTGCTCAACACATTTAGGATGTTACAACACTATGTACTCATTTCAGTATTACATTGGAGTTTTTCTTTGCCTACGAAGACTTGCCTTTGAATCACAAACAATATAAAATAAATAATACATTTATAGTTACAATCAATTATTTTACTTCGCCCTTTCAGTTTCTTAGCTTTGCTATGCGTTTGTCCTCTTTTTCTTGTTGTCCTTTTGTCTTTTATGTTTCTGCCGTTATATTCCAACTTTGTTGCATAACTGCCCCTTTTAGCCCAACTCTTCTTCTGTGTTCAGCCTTTTCGTTTGCTTTACTGCCGCAACATTGTTCTGCCCGAGCTCCTGGTCCTTTGATTTGCGTTCAGATCATTTCTTTGTGACCTGTGGGGTATCGTCTACATAAAACTCCCTTTTAACACATCGGAGTATTACAAATCCGATTTTTATCAACATACATATTTTTATCAATTAAACAATGCATATATAACATACATATGTTTAGCAATCAACTGCGCATATTAACATACATACTTTGAGAAATCAAACAACGCACACATAATATACATAGACCATATATAAGTCCAAACTAATGCATAAACCCCAAACCAACACAAATATGCGGGATTTTCCTACCGAAGGGTCCCACTATACCTTGAACCAATCACATCTCATCGCAACTACTTGCCTGCAAGTTTCCCACTCTAACGATAGCGATAAATCATAAACCATGTGATCTAAGATATGCGCTCGTGTGCGGTGCTGACACGTGGTTCTTCCTTCGTTTGATCCTTACCGCATCGTAACCAAAACAACATACCTTGCGATGTCTTGAAGTTAAACCCTATTTATTGCGGGATGCGATTTTGCGCAAGGTCGACACGTGTCCCTCCATTTCACATCGCAAAACTTTAAATTAACTTGCGGTCGCCTTCCTGTTATCCCTTAAGCGCTGTGATGTATGGTATGCGGGCAAGGTCCACGTCATCATGCCACGTCACCCTGCCATGTTATTGCCATGTCACCTTTCCACGTCATCATAAATTCCTGCGATCTGTGGGGTCAGAGCCACGTAATCTGCCATGTCAACTTTCCACTTCCCTGCCACATCATCTCTTCATCATCGCCACGTCACTACCACGTCATCTTTACGTCATCGCCCACACTTCGTAGTTCACAAATTAAAATAGTTTAACTTAGTGGTTACCTCTATTTCGTGCGATATGTGATATTGTGTCGTGCCAACACGTGTCCCCTCTCCACTTCGCATCGCAAATGCTTTAACTTACCATGCGACGCCTTAATGCTAAACTCTTAAATGTTGCTATTTGCAAAATCGCTCTTGAAGAAATTCGATCTCCGTCGTCCATCTCTCGCCTTTACTTTTGCGATCTAATCTTGACCGTCCGTTCCCCTCCCTTGGAATTCTTCAAATACTTCTCTGCCTTAATCGATTTTTCGTTTGTTTACATTGTCTCGCTCTGTAACTTCAGTTTCTCCACGTTGTTCCTCCTGTGCTTGTTCCTGAGCTTGTCTTTGTTCTTGAATCTCATTCCGAGTTGTCTCACTCGACATACATATTTTCATACTTATTAAAGCCCTCTCTATCTCTCGGCTCTCACCTCTCTCTCTTGGCTTAGTCATATTTGTTTAATTTTCCACTTCCTCTCGACTCTCGCCTCTTCCTACTTCTGCTATGTGTAAGATCTCTGGTCCTCGCTGTGTCTAGCAAATTTGATTTCCTTCTGTTGTGCGTTGAAGCAATTCGCTTCCTCTCTGCCCTTTCTGCTTCATTCGCTACCTCTGCTGCATTCGATACATCTGCTGCCTTGCTTCCTTTGGTGCCTTCTTAGCTGCATTCGTTTCCTTTGATACATTTGATGCCTCTCTACATTTGTTGCCTCTCTGCTTTTTCTGCTTCTCTGTTGCCTTGTTGCCTTTGGTGCATTCTTAGCTACATTCACTGCCTCTGCTACATTCGTTACCTCTCTACATTCGTTGCCTCTCTGTTTTTGTTGCTTCTCTGCTGCCTTACTGCCTTTGGTGCCTTTTCTCATAGTCTAATGCTGCTCCTTGCCTCTCTATTGCTCCTCTGCCTCTCTTTTATGCTTTCTTACTGCATTGTTTCCTAATCTGCTCCTTTGCCTTATTGTTGGTTCTTCTCTGCTCCTTTTCCATTAATGACAATATTTCCAATAGTTTCCCCCTTTGGCATTGATGGAAATATTCCAATACTTCCTCTAGGACTTCCTCCCCCTTTCATTCTGACAAGTGTTTTGTCTTTCTCTGCTTGCTTTTTAGAAGAGCCTTTCTTCTTCTGGTTGCTTTTCCTACCCCTTTGACATCAATGTCAAAGAGTTGCACATTTCCTAGTGTAGTTTCTATCTTTTCATTTCCTCTCTCTGAGTTGAGTTTAGGCCTTCTTCTTCTCTCTTTATACCTTTCTGCTCCATACTGGTGTACAAGAGTTGTTGGGAGAATACTTTGAGAATCATTGAACTTGTATGTAGGTTGATTCCATCCCAAGCACAGACTCCTTGCCCTTGTATAAAGCTGAAATTGATGATAAGGACACTTCATAGAAAAAACTTATATATTTAGACTTATATAATCAGGGATGCATCACTGGAAAAATACTAAAATATTGAGAATGTTCCATACGACATTTAAAGCCTGCTCCAAATATACTTCAGCCCATATTATGATCTTCATCTGAAATACATATCTGTAGTACACATCTTTTCAAATATGATGATGCCAATATATATTTTATCGCTGAGGCTCACCATTACTGCCTGTTGGTGGTGATATGTGTTGGAATCCTGTTGGGGCCCTTGTTTTTGATTTGGAATATTTTGCATTTTGAATAAAGGATGGCCTTTTTGAGTTGCGGCATGAGGACACATGGCAATCGCAACCAAGTCGCACCAACAGCAAGCCGCGGAGCTATCGAGGTGGCGCAGAATCAAGAGATAGCTGAAGACAGCAGATGCATGAAGATATACAACAGAAGACAGAAAGCAGAACACACAGATGACAAGAGAGAAGC
Source organism: Pinus albicaulis (assembly GCA_034641835.2). Lineage (NCBI taxonomy): Eukaryota > Viridiplantae > Streptophyta > Pinopsida > Pinales > Pinaceae > Pinus > Pinus albicaulis. Next base: position 659,060,994 of record CM076570.1, read on the forward strand.
GGGAAGCAGCTGAAGAAGAACAGAAAGAGGAACTAACAATTGCGGAAGTGGGTGAATAAATAGCAGTCACCCGGCCGAAAGAAAAAGGCTACATGAAACGGAACGCAGAGCGACTAGAGGAGATCGGCCAGGACATCTCTGTAGTTCCTAGGGTTCTCTCATTTTACCTTTCTATTATGTAATGCATATGTATCAGACTGTAAGCTCTCCTTGCGGAAGATTATGTAAGGATGATTGTGGATGAAGATATCAATATAATTGCAGGTTACTGTCCCACTGTGTAGTTCTTATGCATGCATGATGATTACGATGGTTTAAGATTTTATTTGCTTAATACTTGTGTATGCTCTGGATGTTCTTACGGATATATCTATGTTTATGCAATCTGTTTAATGGTAATCATGAGTTGCGGATCTGTTCCTTGCTATCGATATGTTCCCCTTCTACATGTGGTTGCGGCATGCCTTGGGTGAGACTCTCTGCTCTCTGGAGTAGGGTGATAATGCCGACGTGGTTCTAGACTACAGCGGATTCCTCTGTTGGCCACAGCTCTTGAACCTAGGTCTTGCCTGCGAGACCTGATTCCTCGCCAACAAATGGTTCCATTGTCAGGACCTGCATGGTATGAGGGGAACTAGATCATGGTATCGAGGATCTACGAAGGCAAAATACAGAGATGGTGGGATAACCATCTGGATCAGTTCATTGCTCAGCAAGCGGAGGTGACGCATAAAAAGGAAAGTGTGCTTAAGGATCTCGTCCTCTTCTCAGATTCCGCCAGTGACACTTACGAGATCCTCTAGGGAAAGTTCCCTAGTGACCTCTGTAATTGTTTGCGGAGGTTACAGACGAAGGTACCTAGGGATAGCTCGCAGAAGATAAACCGCAGGTGGGTGCATGAAGATCTGGTGGCTCTGCATCGGCTGGACACTGAAGTAACCCACGCGGTGGATTTCTAGGTAGAGACCACTTTGAACGGATATATTGTGGAATTTGCTGCCGAGTGCTATCAATACTTTTCAAAGGCTGAAGATATTTTTCGTTCCGGGTTGAGAGTGAAGCTACTTAAGGAGATTCCACTGTGGATTAAGGCCCTGATGGTGGATGAGGGGCTGATGGAATTTCAAAAGACGGTCATGGAAGCGTAAACCTCCGGTGCTGGGGGAAGGGCTGAAGGGACAGATGCCATGTAGAATGTGAGGCAGGGAGTGGGGAATGGATGCTGAGGCTGCACAAAAGTTGAGGGAGCGACGTGCACATCGGCGGGCGCAGATCGCTGATAGGTGGCGATAGCGGGTGATGCGGGATTTGAAACGAAGGGAAACCGATAGGAAGAATCAGAAGGAGGCACCTCAGAGGATATGAATTATGAACGCGGAAACCCGGGAAAAAGAAGGGACCGCGATGGGAGTGCGGCAGGTGCATGGGAGCCTAGCCAAGCGAGGAAGGGAGACGGTGACTGATGAAGATGATGCAGGGATGCAGCCCAATGAGAGTTCCGATGGTGAATGGTACATCGTGATGCAATGGTTGTTCCAAGAGCAGACGAAATTCATTTCTCCAGGCAGCCCTACTTCCAACAATCTGCATGGCAAGGATCCCTACCTTCCCGTGGTACTTCATCAACCTTTAAGTAATATTTTCGTTAAGTTACAAGCATTGAGTCAATTGCATAGCAGTTCATTGTCGACAGCGACACACGTTAATAGTAGCGGCACTAGCAACATTGCATTCCCTAGTGGAACAATCACGCAACCAGGACCCGGTGACTTTATTTTGGTCAACCCAGCGCAAGTAAACATGACGGGGTCTTTCACCCGGTATCCAGAGTTCTCTGGCCGGGGCAATGATGATGTCGAGCAACACTGGTATATGTGCGAAGCCATATGGAGGGCTCGGTAGACGCCATATGTAGAGAAGTTAATAGAGTTCCAAACCACGCTCAGAGAGAGGGCTCTGCAATGGTTTATCAAGTGGTCCGAGGCCCATCCGAATCCAATAATTGCGGACGTAAAGTGGGATTTTGTTTGAGAATTCAAACTACCCCAGACGGACCAGCAGGTTCTATCCGAGCTCTGGGAGATTAAGCAGAAAGAAGGAGAGACCGCATGGGAGTTGATGTGGCGATTCAAGGACGCGATCGGGAAGCTCAGCTACCCGATCGATCCCAACCATCAGAGGGATTGGTTCATCAAGGCTCTGCTTCCCTTAACACGAACCCCCCTCACCCAGTAGAAGATTGACAACTTGCAAGACGCCTTGGAGTAGGCCATGAAGATCGAGGCCATGGCGGGTTATCCTCAGGAATATCGAGGAGGGCCGGCCCCGCCAGATCCCTCCTTGGTGGGGCTACAGCATCAGATCGCCAGTCTAACAGAGAAGCTCAAGGAAATGCAACCTATAAGACCACCCAGGCCGAACTTTTGGTGCCCTCATTGCTTGGTTGAAGGCCACGTCGCAACAGAATGTCCTCGGCTGCGTGGCACGGGTGTGGGACCCTTGGTTGCAGCAATCCAGGGGGGTCCAGCTACCGGGGGTGGTGCGGCAATGAATCCGCTGGGCTTATACCAGCCGCAACAGCCTTACGCGGGATTCCCACCTTAACCGAACCCCTCCACCACAGAGTTCTGCGAGATTTTCCGGACGATGGGGCATCCCCCTCGGATGTGCCCGATACTACAGAAGTACTCCAATGTCCCAAACAATGTGTACTGTGAGTTTTGTGCTTCCACGACTCACAACATGGAGCAGTGCAGGGCTCTCGACGCACTCGTAGACCAGTTGAATCGACCATCCTATAGGGTGAAGGAGGCTCCCAGGGGAAGGGGAGGCGGTATGCGCGGAGGCCGCACGGGGGGTCGCGGTTCGGTGAAGTGTTACAACTGTGACCAGGAGGGTCATGTGGCTCGGGAATGTCCCCTCCCCTGACGTCCTTGGTGTTCTTAGTGCCGCGTGAACGCCCACGCCACGGAGGACTGCCCAGAACTTATTAATAAGTGGGAAGAGTGGACACGGTAGCAAGGCGCGAATTTGGTGAACTCTGAGCCACGAGGAACCGCGACTCAGGATATGCAGAACGTAGTTATTGTGACGAGAGGTAAGAAAAAGGGGGAGGACGCTCGGGGGAAAGAGCCGGCACGGGTTGTTCGGCCAGCCTCCCCGAGCACGTTAATCAGGCCCGAAGCCTAGAAGAAGTATTTCCAAGAGGCAGCGGAGGCATTTTCTCAGCTGAGGGATGTAGGTGGCCTGGAGGCACCCATGTTGACAGAACCGGGTGCGCCGAGCGCCGTAGGAAATGTGATTGAGGAATGGCTCCAGTTACTCCTCAAGATTGTTGACAATGCTACGCTGCGGCAACAGCTAAAGCATACGTTAGAAGGGGCACTGCAGGGGAATACGGGACTGGGGGAACCGGTGCAAGCAGCCCCCCAGTACGTGCAGCACGTCAAGCGGAACAAGCGATGAATGGGAAAAGAGTACCGGATTAACACGCAGGTTGCGGGATTCCAAATCAGCGATACCATGTTGGATTTGGGGTCCGACGTCAACATCCTGCCACGGAAGATGTGGGAGGCTCTTGGACGACCGCGGCTGGCCTACTCGCCAATCCAAATCAGAATGGCGAACCAGTATTGCATCCTGCCGATCGGCCGACTCGAAGGTGTCGAGGTCGACATCGTGGGGGTGAAGACTTACGCAGACTTTGAGGTTATTGACATAATGGGGGACAAGGATCCTTACCCCGCCCTATTAGGCATTGACTGGGCTTTTGAGAATTATTCCATCATCGACCTCAAAAAGGAGCTGATGATCTTCAAGGATGGGGAGGTACGGGTCACGCAGCCCCTCGACCCGTATCAAGGCCCGCGATATACCGAAAATGTGGAAAACTAGGAGGACGCGCAGATGATGGACCACTTGTACCAGATGACTACAGGGAAGAGGGAGGACTATATCAACCCGACTGCCATAGGCTCCGTCAGCTGGCGCAGTGTCCAGAGCTCGGAGTTGGGCTCAGAACTCGCCTGGGAAGACTGGTAGCAGGGGGGTACGATACCAGCACGCGGAGATGTGCCACCATTGCCCGAGTCAGTTGGATTGGTGCTGAGTTCAGAGAATACCCAACCCTGTCCAACATGCAGGCTGTGAATACTTTTATTGCAAAGGTCAAGGACAAGGTACCAGAAGGTAGCAGGATACCCCTTTTGGACATCGCCCTACAGTCCACATCGGCCAGGTGGTGGAAAAATCACCACACCACTTTGTCGCGGTGGAGTTCCGTGACTCGGGCTTTGAAGGCACGGTTTAAAGAAGACGAAGGCCCTCGAAGTGCGCACAAGTACGAAGGGATTTCCGATCTGCGGGACCACCTGAAAAGATGTGAGGAACAATGACAAGGTCTGGGATAACTGCAAGAGCTGTGGGTACATCGGTTTATCCACTCCTTGGATACAATCCCCTAGGCCTGGTACTTGGAAGAAGAGCGGAAACGAGGAACCCGCTCGTGGCAGGAAGTCACAAACAAGTTTGTGCGGTGCTTCTCGTTCGAAGGGGAAACAGAGCAAGAGTCTCGGGCACTACGGGTGATCAAGGAGGTTTTGTTTTTCCGTGACCCCGGGGCTGGTGGGGCCACGGTTGCATCATGTCCTGAGGCCAGGCGTGAGTTGGTTTGCCAACGGATTGACAGAGACCCAGATGATGACAGTCTGGAGGGCCTCAGGCACCTGTATTTTGAAGAAAAGGAGGGTGAGCGGAACATCAATGATGAACCGACCACTGAAGGCATCCATTTACAGCCACTAAAGACCAAGAAGTTAAAAATTGGTATGGAGGAGAAGCCTAAGTTGGCTACAGTGGGCGATTACTGGGACGAGGAGACCACAAAGGAAATTTTCAGCCTCCTCCAGGAATATGAAGACTTGTTCCCTTCGTCGGTGGCAGATCTGAAGGGCATAAAGGGTGACCTCGGAGAAATGCGCATTGTGTTGAAATCGAATGCCCGACCCGTAAATCATCGACCCTACCGACTGAACCCACGAATTAAAGAAAAGGTCAATATGGAGATTGACAAGACGCTGGCTGCAGGTCTCATCTTTTAAGTGGAGGAAGCGGAGTGGGTGAGTCCCATCGTCATTCAGAATAAGAAGGACAAGGCGGAGATCCGCGTCTGTGTCAACTACTGGAGTCTAAATAATGCCTATATCCATGATCCGTTTCCCACTCCTTTCAGCGACGAAGTGCTGGATCATGTTGCGGGCAATGAAGCTTACTCCTTCACGGATGGTTTTTAGGGTTACCATCAGGTGCGCACTGCGGAAGAAGACAAGCCGAAAACGACATTCACCACTGAATGGGGATCGTTCGCATACCACGTGATGCCGTTTGGCTTGAAAAACACTCCGGCTGTGTTTTCCCGGATTTTCATTGTTGCTTTCCGGGAGTATATCCACAAGTTCCTGGAAGTCTACATGGACGATTGGACTGTTTACAGTATGCTAAAGAAACACGCCACCTTGTTGCGTATTATGTTTGATCGGTGCCGCCAGTTGCAGATTTCCTTGAACTTGAAGAAGTGCATTTTTGCAGTTCCTTTCGGCAGGCTGTTGGGACACGTGGTGTGCAAGCAAGGGGTTTGCGTCGATCCCGCCAAGGTCGTGGTAATTGTCCACATGGAAGCCCCCGAGACTGTGAAGCAGTTGCGGCCACTTCTCGGGCACACAGGATATTACAGGCGGTTTATCCGCAACTACGCAAAGATCACCGCCCCTTTGGAGAAATTATTGTGGAAGTCAGAAATATTTCAGTGGACGGAGGAGTGTCAGAAGGCCCTTGACACTCTGAAGGAAAAGCTGGCAATAACGCCCATACTTGTTCACCCAGACTGGGATAAGCAATTCCATGTGCATATTGATGCTTCCAGTATTGCACTTGGGGTTGTCTTGGCGCAACCGGGAGAGACGACCGTCGACCATCCCGTCTACTTCACCAGCCGCAAATTATCTAACGCCGAGAAGAATTACACCACTACCGAGAGGGAAGCCCTAGCAATGGTGTATTCGCTCTAGAAGTTCTGCCACTACCTTTGTCTAGTCAATTTAGTGTCCTAAATTGCTAATATAAATTATCAACCAGGGCTAGTAAACTGATGAAGTGTGGTGCACTATATGTGCTTAAGTGACCTCTTCCTTACTTCGTTGTATGTATTTTATTGATGTTTTTGGGGGTTTTTTCTTTTTAGTACTTATGTTCAAAAGATGAAATCAAATCTATGTCAAAAAGAAAAGAAAAGGAAGCCTTAGACTCAAAACAGAGTGTAATTGTAAATTCTATCCCTAATTAGGAAAATGGTGAAAAACAGAACATTCTAATCCATGGATATCCTAGCTTTCAAATGAACATGAAATGTAACTCAACATAATACAACCAAGTCTCTTTCATCTAATATTGATATGTTGGAAGAGTTTTTAAGAAAAATAATGGTTGTAAGATAATGAGAATCTTTTAATCTAATTGCAAAACAGAAAATGCTAATTAACTCAACATAATACAACCAAATCTCTTTCATCCAAAATTGATATGTTGGAAGAGATTTTAAGAAAAAGAATGGTTGTAAGATAATGAGGATCTTTTAATCTAATTGCAAAACAGAAAATGCTAATTAATTCAACATAATACAACTAAATCTTTTTCATCTAATATTGATATGTTGGAAGAGTTTTTTAAGAAAAAGAATGATTGTAAGATAATGAGGATCTTTTAATCTAATTGCAAAATATAAAATGTTAATTAACTCAACATAATACAACTAAATCTCTTTCATCTAATATTGATATGTTGGAAGAGCTTTTAATAAAAAGAATGGTTGTAAGATAATGAGGATCTTTTAATCTAATTGCAAAAAAGAAAATGCTAATTAACTCAACATAATACAACCAAATCTCTTTCATCTAATACTGATATGTTGGAAGAGCTTTTTAAGAAAAAGAATGGTTGTAAGATAATGAGGATCTTTTAGTTAAACAAATAATGCAAGACATGAATTAAAAGCTAACAACACATAATTAAAAGCTACTTATCTAGAAAGCATGTAGAAGCCTCCTTGGATAGCAGGGGCCCTTTGCTACCAATTTGGTGAAATCCTTAGTTTCAGCTCCTTAAAATTGTAATGAAAAGATCATCAAAGAACTGAATTTCTTTATTGAAAACCTCACAAATCTACATCCCATTCCATTTTAAGCTTTGTTACAAAAGACTCTCTATTCCTTTCTCTCCTTCTCCTATTTTTCACTACCTTTTCATTACTTTTTCATTACCCGTGATAAAAGAAAGTTTCCCCTATTTATACAAAATATGAGAAGTTATCTCATTAATGGGAGTCCACGAATCTCTCCCTCCATCTCTAGAGTTACAATCAAAATAGGAAATGATAAGACACATGTCTTTCTAGAGTTTCAACACAACTAAAAAATGAGACACATATCCTCTTAGAGTTTCAATACAACAAGGAAATGAGACACATATCCTCTTGATCCCATAATCTTCTCCAACCAAATTCGAATTTGGTCTTAGAGTGCCACATAAGGGTCTTCTAGAAGTCTCCTTTTGACCTACACATGTCACAAAACTCATAACACATATATAGATATATGAAACTATTTTAATTTTCTAGTTTCTAATCATAAATTCACTTTAAATACATAAAATAAATAACTTTGGAAGACAATGATCTTAACCCATATATTTATGAAAATGGTTACTTGATGTAGGGTTTTATGTCAGATGGCTATGAAATAAGAGCTAAATGGTTATGACATAATGGAAATATGTATGAATATGAAAAACACTTTTGAGACTCAACATACCCCCCAACTGAAGTTGTTGCATGTCCTCATGCAACTATTGCAATGATTCATTTGTCCATGAGTTGATCTTTTATGAGTTTTGACTCATATAGATTCGTTCCAAACTTTGCTTCTTGATATTTTATTTTTGGCAAAATATAATACATTTGATTGCAACATTTTTTTTATTTTTATTTTTGTTGGTTCTTGTGTGACAACCAATTTTTTTTTTTTTTTGCAATGGTTCTTGTGTAACAATGCTTTATTTTCTTTGTTGCATCAAAGTTCATGAAAACATTTAGAATCAATTACTTCATCAATGAATTGATCATTTGCAAGGCATATAATCTTTTGGATCATGTAGCAAGAATAGTTGGTTGGGAAGTATATGTGGGTGGAAATGAAATGAAAATGTGTGATAGTGTATGACATGTGGATATGAATTGATGTCCCTTCCCCCCCAACTAAAGATATGACAATGTGAAAAAGGGAGTGAGGAATTTTTCTAAAGTTACAATTTTAGCATTCTAATGAATTACATGACTAAAAATTAGAAAACAACATACATTCACTTACCTTAAATGTGGATGAGTTGTGTATGTGTGGTGGCTGCAAAATTCTGATCACATTCTTCTTCAAGTGGCTGAACAAGAGGAGTCATGGATAAAGAGATAAATGACTTTTTATTGCTCCTACTAAAACTTGTTGAATCTGCTCCAAAATGCTAAAAATAATAGTCTTCATGTCTTCAAAACTCATTGGCATAATTCCTACTATGTGAAAAGATGTTCTGATGTCGAACATAGTAGGAAATTGTTGACTTAGTGGCCATTAATGGATGCCACTAGTCAACACGAGAACTCTCACCATTGATGACAATGAGAGTCAAGATGCCCAAACACATATTGCTAGGTACGAATGATTTTTCTGATGTCGAGTCACCTAGAAGATCTGACGAACAAGGGACATTAATGTATTCCCATTGTTTGTCAGCATGAGAACTTGCCATTAAGGCATGCAAGCCTCAAGATGTTTTTACAAAGAACTTAGACTCAAAGGACTATGGACTCAATAATTTGCATTGCAGCAGGGCTTATTTGTGGAATGAAAATGACAAGAAATGGAAGATGAAAATGGAAGATGGCAATGGAGAATAGAAATGGCAATGGGCAATAAGCATGTGAATGAGCCTCTTGCTTTTATTTGTGGGTTATGAATGGACAAAAAGAAATGGAAAGTGGATGTGAATGTAAATGGAAAATATGAAGTGAAATGAGGTGAATAGTTTATTATCAGGTATGGATGTGATGGAGAAATAGTATCTGAAATTTTTCAAGTGTTTGGATCTGATTTTGCATCAACATATTTCCTCTTTGTTGCTAATCATCCTCTTATGAAACAAATTGGTCTCTTAGAGAAACATCATTCTCTTGTAGTCATTTTTCCTTCCTCCTGGAACCTGCAAAAAAAACTAATACTTATTCTACAATGGAATGTAAGATTATCAAAGGAGAGAGGTGATCAATCTCTCTAGTTATGATATTTACACACAAAATTAAGAATTTGTATTAATGAAACAAGTTCTCAAAGGAAAAATCAAAAGAATTTATACATGTTTTGGAATTAGTGCCTCAAGTTGAATGTTGCTTCTTTTCAACAATTTATTTCATTATTTACCGTTTCAAACTCTAATGATGGATTTCTCACTGTGTAGATCTTGTTGAGACCTTTCCAACGATACTTGAATCATCAAATTCTAATTTTGTGTGAGAAAGTTAGGCTGATTTGAACAATGAGGTTTTTTTAGCTGCGGAATTGGAGAACAGTTGTAGAATTGGACTTTAGCTGCAGAATGTCAACGGTTTCTGTAGCTAAAAATCTTAAATAAAAAGTTAGTCATTCATCTTTCATCATCAATCCAAAATTAATCAATACCTTCAGAAAAAGTGAGCAAATAACTTATTCATTTCATTGATTCAAAATTATTATTATTATTTTTTTTTTTTTTTAAACAAAATTGAAAACGAGAAATGCAATTTTTATTTTTATTTTTTTCACCCAATGAATACTATATAGAAAAATTGAATCCTGATTGATTATAACTTATAACAAATATACAATTTTTGAGACAGTGCCTACAATGTAGGCAGTTCAAAACCAGTCAAAAGAATCGTCAATGATTATATGTCGAAGCCCAAGTGAAATCTTACAACATTTCATTATATGTGGAAATAAAGCCAAGAGATTAATCGAAGCATAATAATCCAGACTACTTCTTAAGAATGGTAGAAAAATGACGTGATAAGTTATTGCAAATTGGGCATTTCGCAAATAAAAGCAAGCTAGACATTGTTGGATTTTGCTATTGATTATTATTACAGTTCTCCAAGATCAAATTGCAACGGTCCATGGTGGGCGCATCAAAAAAAATGGGCAGGAAAAATCTTATGTGACTTCTGTCTTCTGCAACCTATTGTTATGATATTTGTAATTAAAAATGACATTTCCAGCCCTCAAACGAATGATGTGCAGCCGTGAGGATGAAGGGATATCGCTATAAGAATAAGAACCGTATAGATATCTCTCTCTTGGTCCCATCTCCTGAGCTGATATTATAACTTTCAACCGTGTCACTGAGTTCAAACCGTTTATGCTAGTAGGTGTCCTCAAAACTATGCACTTTCCATCATCCAATACACCATGCTCAAGGTTGTTGATTGGATTCAATAGAATTTGTTTTCAATTTAGATTCTTCTTCCTGGAGATCAGGAAAGCCAAATCATGAAATCCCTCAACTGATTACCAAGAATTAAATTCAAAAACAGTTTTTTCCTCACGCAGACAGCGACATAGGGCTCTGAAGAACCAGAAAATTCTCCCAAACTGCCACGAATTTCTTAAAACGATTTCTGGGTTATTAAATTACCCATGTTCTGAGAAAAATCCACGTCTCATTTTTTCAAAATTCATTTCGGTTTGATCAGAAAACGTGTTTCAAAATCACGTGTCAATAGCAGTTGCGTTTTTCTGGCAATGAAAAATGATTTCTGGTAATTTCAAGATCCCAATTAAATCGAGAAGAAAATGGTTTAATAAGCAAATTCAAATGCAACTCAAATGCAAGGTGGCAGCATGGCAACACTTGTATACAATTCGAAATCAAACTCAGCTTTGTCATCATCCTCCTGGAATGACTAGCTCTAGCTCTGGCTCTTCATTGAAATGCCAATGGTCTTTCTCCATGTGCCTTAAAACCCTGCAATTCCTCTGGAATGACTTGCTATCTCTCTTGATTGAAATTCCAACAGTTTTTCTCCCTGTGCGTTGAAACCAAATTTAGATATATCACGCAGAGGCCAATTTCATATTCACATCAGAAAATGTCGAGTTTATCATTCATCTTTTGCTCTTCTCCTGCAAACCAACAATGACCTCCGAAAGATCAAGAGACACTGATGCAGTGAGCACTGCATGGAGGCTATGCTTTACCGAATACAACGACCACCATCAATTGCATCACACATTGGCCAATTCCACATTAATTCGAAACCAAACTCAGCTTTTTGAAGAACTGATCTCTCCTACGGATTTGTCAAATGATTTTGCGAATTATATTCACACAATCTCAAATTTATTTGCAGAGGTAAAATTTAAACTCTGTGTTGGCTCAGTACTGCAATCTTGATGAGATTTTTGTTGTTGTGTTTTCTATGAAGCTCCGGCAACAAAAATTAGTTGTGGTTGGATTTGCAGGTTTTTTTTAACAATTGCAGAGAGAAAATCGAAAATCAAGGCGTGAATACTTGCAGAATAGGCCTTGGAGAAATTGAGAATGGTATCATTGGTTTCAGGAGTTAGATTTGCTTCATAAACAAGTTCGAGTTTCAAATTTTGAAGCATTGTGTTGGATCTTGGCCTCTTTGGTTTCGTTTTACTCAAATGCCATGGTTTTTTTTTATTAATTTGATTTGTTTTTTTTTTGTTTTTTTTAATGATTTGTTATTAAAATTATATATATATTTCCAAGAATTTAAAAATATACATATATATTTTAGTAAACAAAACAATTTAATTTTTATTTTTTATTTTTTACTTTTTTTTTTTTATAATTGATTTGTTAATAAAATTATGTATGTTATATTTTCAAAAATTTATAAATACACATATATATTTCATTAAACAAAACAATGTATTGGAATTTTTTTTTTTTTTAAGTTTTTTTTTTTTTTTTATTGAATCAATTGAAATGATGAAGTTTATTTTGTCTCCTTTTTTTTACATAACAATTCTTTTTCTGATCCTCCAGATCACACAAAGTGCAGGAGGAGGGCATACTCAAGAATTATTAATTTTTTTTTTACATAACAATATTTTTTTTGATCTTCCAGATCACACAAAGTGCAGGAGGAGAGCATACTCAAGAATTATTATAAAAAAAAAATTAGATGTAAAAAATAAGGTCTCCTAATTACACTTTCCCGGCAACGGCGCCAAAATGTCTAGTCAATTTAGTGTCCTAAATTGCTAACATAAATTATCAACCAGGGCTAGTAAACTGATGAAGTGTGGTGCACTATATGTGCTTAAGTGACATTTTCCTTACTTCGTTGTATGTATTTTATTGATGTTTTTGGAGGTTTTGTCTTTTTAGTTCTTATGTTCAAAAGATAAAATCAAATCTATGTCAAAAAGAAAAGAAAAGGAAACCTTAGACTCAAAACAGAGTGTAATTGTAAATTCTATCCCTAATTAGGAAAATGGTGAAAAACATAACATTCTAATCCATGGATATCCTAGCTTGCAATTGAACATGAAATGTAACTCAACATAATACAACCAAGTCTCTTTCTTCTAATATTGATATGTTGGAAGAGCTTTTAAGAAAAAGAATGATTGTAAGATAATGAGAATCTTTTAATCTAATTGCAAAACAGAAAATGCTAATTAACTCAACATAATACAACCAAATATCTTTCCTCTAATATTGATATGTTGGAAGAGCTTTTAAGAAAAAGAATGGTTGTAAGATAATGATGATCTTTTAATCTAATTGCAAAACAGAAAATGCTAATTAACTCAACATAATACAACCAAATTTCTTTCATCTAATATTGATATGTTGGAAGAGATTTTTAAGAAAAAGAATGATTGTATGATAATGAGGATCTTTTAATCTAATTGCAAAACAGAAAATGCTAATTAACTCAACATAATACAACCAAATCTCTTTCATCTAATATTGATATGTTGGAAGAGCTTTTAAGAAAAAGAATGGTTGTAAGATAATGAGGATCTTTTAATCTAATTGCAAAATAGAAAATGTTAATTAACTCAACATAATACAACCAAATCTCTTTCATCTAATATTGATATATTGAAAGAGTTTTTAAAGAAAAAGAATGGTTGTAAGATAATGAAGATATTTTAGTTAAACAAATAATGCAAGACATGAATTAAAAGCTAACAACACATAATTAAAAGCTACTTATCTAGAAAGCATGTAGAAGCCTCCTTGGATAGCAGGGGCCCTCTGCTACCAATTTGGTGAAATCCTTAGCTTCAGCTCCTTAAAATTGTAATCAAAATAGCATCAAAGAACTGAATTTCTTTATTGAAAACCTCACAAATCTACATCCCATTCCATTTTAAGCTTTGTTACAAAAGACTCTCTATTCCTTTCTCTCCTTCTCCTATTTTTGACTACCTTTTCATTACTTTTTCATTACCCATGATAGGAGAAAGCTTCTCCTATTTATACAAAATATGAGGAGTTATCTCATTAATGGGAGTCCATGAATTTCTCCCTCCATCTCTAGAGTTACAATCAAAATAGGAAATAATAAGACACATGTCTTTCTAGAGTTTCAACACAACTAAAAAATGAGACACATATCCTCTTAGAGTTTCAATACAACAAGGAAATGAGACACATATCATCTTAATCCCATAATCTTCTCCAACCAAATTCGAATTTGGTCTTAGAGTGCCACATAAGGGTCTTCTAGAAGTCTCCTTTTGACCTACATATGTCACAAAACTCATAATACATATATAGATATATGAAACTATGTTAATTTTCTAGTTTCTAATCATAAATTCACTTTAAATACATAAAATAAATAACTTTGGAAGACAAGGATCCTAACCCATATATTTATGAAAATGGTTACTTGATGTAGGGTTTTAGGTCAGATGGCTATGAAATAAGAGCTAAATGGTTATGACATAATGGAAATATGTATGAATATGGAAAAAACTTTTGAGACTCAACAACCTTCTTGGAGGCAAGTTCAAATTCTTTACGGACCACTCTGCATTGAAGTACTTGGTGAATAAGCCTATTTTGGAAGGACGGATTTGTCTCTGGTTGTTGCTCTTTCAAGAGTTCACGTTTGAGGTGATCATCAAGCCCGGGAGATTGAATGTCAGGCCCGATCATTTATCCAGGTTGGTGACGGGGGAGAGCGACGGCTCGCTCGATGACTAGCTGCCGGACGCTGACCTCTTCTGGGTCAAAGCAGTCCCAGATTATCTGGCCGACATTGCCACCTATATGACCATGGGGCAGTGCCCTCAGGATTATACCCCACTCTAGAAACGGCATTTGGTCGTCCGTGCTGTCGAATACCAACTGATTGCAGGACAGTTGTATAAGTTGGGTCTTGATGAGGTCCTGCGCTGATGCGTCCTTGACCACGAACGCGAAGCTGTGATGTGGGAATGCCACATCGATGTTGCAGGAGGGCATGTGGGTTCGAAACCGACCGCCAGGAAGGTGCTCCAAGCTGGCTTGTGGTGGCAAACAGTACATGCCGACTGTAAAGAATTTGTGAAGCGATGCGACGTGTGCCAGCAGACGGGGAGGCCCTCTCACAGGGACGAGCTTCCGCTACACCCGGTCCAGGTGTTGCGGCCATTCGAGAAGTGGGTTGTCGATTTTGTAGGCCCCATCGACCTAGTCGCCCGACACTCCAAGGCTCGCTATATTATTACCACAATGGACTACCTTACCAGGTGGGCCGAAGCAGCGGCGGTACGCGACTACATGGCGGATACAGCAGCCCGATTCATTTTTGAACACATCATCAGCCAGTTTGGCTGCCCGCGAAGTTTAACCAGTGACCAGGGTACGCATTTCATCAATGCCACGGTCAAGTCCTTGCTAGACACATTCATGATCCAACACCACAAGAGCAGCCCGTATCACCCGCAGGCCAATGGTACGGTTGAAGCGTTCAATAAGATCCTTGAAAAAGGCTTGACTAAGATCTGCAATGCCCAGCGCGACGATTGGGATGAGCGCCTACCAGCTGCATTATGGGCTTACCGGACCACGGTGAAGCGCTTGACCAATCAGACACCGTTCCAGCTGGTGTATGGCCGGGAAGCTGTGATTCCCACCGAGTTCACTGTACCCAGCCTTTTAATCGCCATGTCTCTACAGTTCTCGGAAGAGGAGTCGCTTCGGGAACACCTCCACGAACTCCAGGAACTGGACGAAGCCAGATTCCTGGCCGAGCTTCACCAGAAGGTTCAAAAGGACCAGCAGAAAGCATGGCACGATTGCCACATCAAGCAAAAAGCCTTCCAAGTTGGCGATAAGGTCCTCTTATATGACAGCCGGTTTCAGAAGTTTCCCGACAAGCTGCAGATGCACTGGCTGGGACCTTACTTCGTCATCGAGATTAGAGATTCCGGAGCTGTTCGGTTGGCTCAGCTGGACGGTACAGTTCTACCAGGGTGGGTGAATGGCGCATGCCTGAAGCCCTACCAGGAGTAAGTTTCTTCCAACATTCATCAATAACTCTCGCACCCGAGAGCACCCGTAGAGTAGCGTAGCTGAATAACTCTCCCACAACCGGGATGAGCATAGGTAGTCTTTTCCTTCTCCGCATAATTCGTCAATAACCGCTCTGTGGCGGGGACCGCACTGCAACCGACTGTGGTCGGGGAGGGGCGTGTCCAGCGTGTCATCCCTGTAGGATTCATAAACGTGCCAGTGTCAGTCCAGGTCATCTCAATCAGTACTTGTGTCAGTCCGTAGGATCGTCCCGATTTGCGTCATAAATTCCCATAATTGGAAGTAACCTTGCCATAATCATTCGGCCATCATCCGCCGTAACCTCGGCCGTCACGTCTGCCCATTTCCCCATGCCACCGTCAGCAACTGTCTGAATACCCATGGGTACGCGATTGATCGCACGATTATCACAGAAAAGAATGCCAGCAGGAATTAACTCGTTATGGGGTCTCATCATCTTCACTCGTGCCAGGCAACTATTTTGTTTGCATGAAAAAAGCACGAGAATGCTGGAACACTTAGCATTAGAAATTGCAACAACACAGGAGCAGCTGGAGCATTTAGGTGAACGGCACCGGGAGAGGCTACCAGGACGAATTCTACACGTCTATCAGTGTCGAGCCAAAATGCCGAAGACCCTCATATCCGTCGTTGAACCAGAGCTTGACAACAGGATCCACAGGACAGAGTCTCTGGTTGGGAAATATGACAGTGTAGCTTTGATAGATGCCAACCTCTCAGAATCAACCGAATTCCCAGTGCTCCACTGGCAACTGTATATGGAGCATTACTACACCCCAGCCGGCAATTCAGCAAACCGCATTTTACCAGCGTTCCGGGGCCTTCAGCAGTCCTCTCTCATGAATCTCAGAAATCTTCCGGTCTTCGGGACTACCGGACCAGTTTTGCAGTGCACTCGGTTCTTGCTTAGCCGTGTTCAGAATGGGTCCTTGTGGCTGAACAAGGAAATTCCCATTCACGCTGAAGACATCCATCGTCTGAATGGGCTCTCACAGAGTGGTGCGAGTGTCTGGACTGCGTGTCAGACCTCCGCCAAGCGAGCGCGGAAGTCCGGGGACGCAGACCTATACAGCAAATACGACACCCGCCGAGGAGGGAAGGGAGCCAAGATAGAGCTCATTAACACGCCTGAGATCAAATTTTCTTGCTATCTCATTGCCAGCAAGACAATGCGGCATTACACCAAGGGCGAATGCACCTTGGACACTATCTCTATTGCGGAGCATTGTGTTCAGGGTGCCCAGCTGAATTGGTGCTCTTTTTTGCTGAAAGAGTTATTTGATGCGTGCGAAGAAAATTACAAGCGCACGACGAGCTTTATTTACGGATACTTGCTCATTGCTTTTTCCATGTGGAAATGGCACACTCCTCTGGTCAGGGTACCAGTAGAAATTCCAGAGGGCCAGCCTCTGGTGATGAACTTTGTTCCATGGAAGGTGTCGGCTGATCCGAGCACTAAACAGGTGAATGCAGAGGCGTTCCGGTCTTGGTACGGGCTCATGACGGACGTGGTGTCCAGTCAGCAAAGGGTGCCTTGGAACCTGCTGGACGAGTATAGCGAGTAGGTGTGGTTTGGGGTAAGTCACCGGCATACTTACATCCGCCCCACCTGCGTGCCAGAAGACACCTTCCACATGGCGCCGTTGAAATTCTAGCTGGACGATGCCACTTTCCACCACGAAGTCTGCTCGTGGCCAGGGGTCACGAAGCATCACCACGACGGTATCCCCCGGTACAACTTTGAGCAGATGAGGCCAGTGCAACAACCTACCGAGACGGATGCAGCAGCGCCACCCCAGGGACTCCCCGAACCGCTCGTCCCCGTCGTTCGCCACTTCAATACTTAGGTACGCAATTTTAATGTGGTGGCCCAGGTTATTTCAAGCGGTGCTTCTCCATTCCCTTTATTTTCTGAGTTTCAGCTCAGCCGTTCTATTTCTCGCTCTCAGACCACTCCTCTCACCTCTCCCATCCCGACCATTTTATTTACCTCTGCCAGCCATCATCACCCCAATGGGAGAAAAAGGCCCGGCCCCAGAACAATTAGAGACCCCTCCAGCTAAGCGGGCCCGCACCACCGTAACCAATCCGGTGGTGGACCTTACTGATGATGATCTGCCACCACCACAAATCTAGGGGCACTGGTCCAGGAAGAACCCCTTATCGACCCTTCCGAGTTTATTAACATTCGCCCTCCCTCCACAGCTCCACCTCCATCTACTGTTCCACCTCCACCTCCCACTTCATCCATTCCGTCCAATTCATCTGCCATTGTGTCTGACCCGCTCATCCGAGAACTCTTTGGCGGGGACCACAGGGCCGAAGTCGACTCCCGTATTGCTACCGTAGTACCACCAGTCGACCCCGTGGGCACACCCCAGGTTTCTTTATCTGCTATATTTACCCAGTTGGCAAACATTGAGGCTGACTCGGTCGAGGCTCAGCCAGAGCATGCTGACCCTCCCCCCCCAGGCCAGACCGATCAGCAGGAGCGGCCAGATTTGAATATGGCTAACTCAACACAGCAACAGACACCGCCGTCCCCTCCAGAACATTCCAACCGCTCAGTTTCCAGTGGGAAAACCCTCCAGGAACGACGGCCGGACCAGGATGCTTCGGGCACAACCAACTTGGAAACATGGGGTACAACCCAGCTGTACTTATTCATTCGGAGGGCGGCCCAGCAAGCCGCAAGGCTTCACTCGGAGCTACAACAGCGGTGCGAAGAGCAACAACAACAGATCGTGGCGCTTACTGAACAGCGCGACCAGCTTATCACAGCGCAGGAACGCCTGCAAGACTAGATAGCCAATGTGACTCAAGTCTTTTCAAGCCTATGGCCCTCGGTCAAGGATCACTATACCCCGCTCCCTGCTGATGTTGCGGAGCAGAATGTTGTCTCTCAAGCTTTCTACATCCGGACTGCACTCACTGGTCTCCACCGGGAAAATGCGGAGATCCACGCAGCATTGGCCGCCCGACCAGCGCTGCCCGACCCCACGGCTACCTATTCAGCCCAGGTTACCGCGAAGCAGGGCCAGGCAACCCAAATGCAGGAAACGCTCACCTCTGCGGCGCGTGAGGCACACGACCTCCTAAAGGGTCTTCAGGAATGCTCCCTGGCCTTGACTGTCAAAGCACAACCAATCTCTGCACAGCTACAACAGGTTTCTCGGGAAATTCAGGAGGTCACGGACCTCTCCAGGTTGGACCAATTATACGCCCAGGCAGATGAGCTAGAAGTACAGATCCAGCGAACGGAAGCCAATTCTGCAGAGGCCAAACAGGTCATTTGTGAGCTCCGCCCATCCCTCCAAAACAGCGCCAGGACGATGCAACAGCTCGCTGCCGAGGCCGAACACCAAATCAGCACAATGTTTGGGGTTGTCCCAACGTCCTTAGAAGTGGCCGTTGTCACCAAGATCGCTGAAGACACAGATTCACTCTTGCAAGGGTGGCAGCAAGTTGTATCGGCCTTCGCGGAGCTTAAGTCTACCGCATTCCGCCGAGTCCCGGAGTTGGGGCCCTTGTTTGAACAGTCGGCACAAGCTGAAGGCACACAGCGGGAACAGGCACAGGCTAAAGGCACACAGCACGAACAGGGCACGGGATCAAGCGGGGCAATGGAGATAGAGACCATCATTTGTGATTGACTCGGGGACGAGTCAAGAAACTGTGGTCGGGGCCTGTTGGGGCCCTTGTTTTTTATTTGGAATATTTTTCATTTTGAATAAAGGATGGCCTTTTTGAGTTGCGGCATGAGGACACATGGCAATCGCGACCAAGTCGCACCAAAAACAAGCCACAGAGCTATCGAGGTGGCGCAGAAGCAAGAGATAGCTGAAGACAGCAGATGCATGAAGATATACAGCAGAAGACAGAAAGCGGAACACACATATGACAAGGGAGAAGCGGGAAGCAGTTGAAGAAGAACAAAAAGAGGAACTAACAGTTGCGGAAGTGGGTGAATAAATAGCAGTCACCTGACCGAAAGAAAAATGCTACATGAAACGGAACGCAGAGCGACTGGAGGAGATTGGCCAGGACATCTCTGTAGTTCCTAGGGTTCTCTCATTTTACCTTTCTGTTATGTAATGCATATGTATTAGACTGTAAGCTCTCCTTGCGGAAGATTATGTAAGGACGATTGTGGATGAAGATATCAATATAATTGCAGGTTATTGTCCCACTGTGTAGTTCTTATGCATGCATGATGATTATGATGGTTTAAGATTTTATTTGCTTAATACCTGTGTATGCTCTAGATGTTCTTACGGATATATCTATGTTTATGCAATCTGTTTAATGGTAATCATGAGTTGCGGATATGTTTCTTGCTATCGATATGTTCCCCTTCTGCATGTGGTTGCGGCACGCCTCGGGTGAGACTCTTTGCTCTCCGGAGTAGGGTGATAATGCCAGCGTGGTTCTAGACTACAGCGGATTCCTCTGTTGGTCACAGCTCTTGAACCTGGGTCTTGCCTGTGAGACTTGATTCCTCACCAACAACTCCTGACAGGGATATTACACTAATAGCCAAAAGGCCCTTAATACTGATGTGAACAATGAATCAAACCAAAACTTACAACTTATTGTAAGATTAGACAATATCTTTCAATCTAAAAGACCAAAAGACTTTACTACTTGAACAAAGTACTTTCAAACTAACCCTTGAGGCTAGATACATTCAAAGCGTTGGTCAGTCTCACTTATCAACTATGCAATTTTATTTAAGACATAAGGGGGTATGTATGTCAATAATAAACCTCTCTTCAATGGTGAAATACTAGCAATTCCATTCTGCTAAAGTACACTTTAGATGAATCAATAACATTAAACAAACTCTTGAGCTTTAAATGTAAGATTAACACAACTGGTCCTTCATACTTTAGATACTTTAACTGTTCTATCATGATGATCTTCAGCAAAAACATTTTCAAGTTTTTTAATTGAAATATCAGCAAATAGACTTCACACAGTTTTATGAATGATCTTAAGACAAAGGCATTTAGTGTGCTATTGTCTTCTTAGCTTACATATTCATGGTTGATGTTCCCTCTACTATCATGGCTATTTGATGCCTTCTCTCCTTCCATCAACCTGTTGGATATTGAATACTTCAAGTATCCTTCTTCCTCTATAATTCTCTGTCCGAGGAATTTTCCTTTCCCTTCTTGAACTTTTAAATGTTCTTATTCCAAGGAGCTCTTCTTAGGCTACTTTTATGGGGACTAATTATGAACTTCTCTCCCCCTGGGATGTTGTTTCTTATCTATTAGTGGCTGGATATTTGCGCCGCATCCTAGAGCATCTCCCCTTGAGACTATGATGGATTCATTATGTTATTGAGGTAACAGGCTCCCCCTTTCTCTTTTCCTTCCATAATTTATTGGGGTTCTTCATAATGTCTGCAGTTCTTTTTGATTCACTGTTTTGTCTGATTTTTAATGCATATGGAAACTTAAATTATTTTTCTTTGTGACCAATCTTGTGGCATGAATAACATCTTATTTTACCTAATAAAGGTTGAGTTGATGTATGGCATTTTGTTCCCCTTTTTTAACACAATTTACATTCAAAAAATTTATGTCCAAATTCATTGCATGAAAAACAGTAGCCATGGAATCGATTAGTGTACCTAGTGAAAGGTTGTCCTCACCATTTGTTTGCTTGAGGTAGTATTTTCATTTTCTGCATCCTTTGCTAGTTGGAATGGATTTTCTTTGTCTTACAGTATGCTGCAATATGTCTAGGTTTTTGGTACGCAAAACAAGTGATACTTCTCATGGGAGGAAAGAACCTCCTTTGATAGCTCTAAATTTATTCAATTCATGTTCAGGAGTGTATGGGCCTTTTGCAGTTGACTGTTTCTTCCTCTCATTCTCTGTCCTTTCATGTTGTTGCTTGTTTTTGTTAGTTTCTTTACAAATCATGTTCTTGCTAGCTTCTACTTCTGTAGGAATTTTTCGAGTTGCTTCATTATCCTTTACAGCTTTTACAAAAATGATATTCTTGTTATCTTCTACCTTGGACTTACTGGTTTCTCCTTCACAGCCTATCGTAGCCTTTATGAGAGGAGACCTTTGAGCATTTAGAATCTGGTCCAACTATCCATAAATTTTCATTTGTGGAATATTCATAATTAGTTCAATTTGGGCCTTCTCTGATTTCATCCTCAAGCTTACAGCCTCTTCTTCCAACCTTCCACGTTCCATGCTTTTCTTACTTATTTGATGCAGCTGAATGTCTTCTAATTTCCTTGATTCTTCAAGTTGTGCCTTCAGGCCAACAATTTCTTCCTTATCTTCATATTCTCTCTCATCACATATTTTCACCAATGTCTTAAGGTTTTTGTTTTCATTCTTCAATCTTTCTATTTTAGTCAAGGCTATGTCAAGTTTGGCTTTTTCCTCAACTGTAATTTCTTCATGGTACTCACATCCATTCACCCTAGCAAGTCTCTCATTTGATTGACCATTTTCCTTTTGAAATGAAGTTTTCTTCTTCTTCTAGTTTTTCTTCTCCTTCTTGATAATGCATCCACTAGTGTCTCCTTCATGCATGAGATGCAATCTATTCCAGATTCCCTTTGTAGAGGTTAAATCCATTATTAAATCAAGATCCTCGTTATGAAGACTGTTATATATCACACATTTTGCCTTGGCATTCCACTATTGTTCTTGCAAAGAGGGAGAGTATGTGCAATAACCATCACATACAAGCTTCCATACCTCTAGTTCATAAGCCATTAAATCTGTTTTAACCTTATCTCTCCATTCATGAAAGTTTGTTGTATTTAACACGGGTACATTTTGATAGTCCATTACTCAACCAAATCTCCTTCAAGCTATTAGGCTTACACCAAAGGAACCAGATCTGATACCAATTGTTGAACCCTTTTTTAAACTAAGAGGGGAGGTGAATTAGTATAATACATTCATCGAATTTTAAAACTTTCCTTTAAACTTAATTACACCTTCAGTTCATGATCAACTTATTATGTAATGAAACAACAATATTAGTATGTGAGCAACAAGTATTATGCAGATTAAATATAGAACATCAACACATAATCATCATGCACATGGACAACAGATATAAGTGGAAACCCATAAGGGAGAAAACCACATCTTATTATTGTTGTGATGCAAAGGCAAGCTTTAACTCCCTCTCACCACTGATTTTCTATAGGCTCCAACCTATGGGAGGCTACTACCTCAAATTCTACAAGCTACAACTTACAAGGAAGCTCCAAATCCCATCTATTTTTTGTAGGCTACAACCCACAAGAGGCTCCTACCTCAACCAGCTCCAAGTGGACATCTATCAAGATACAACTTGATCTGGAAGCACCAACTCCCATGTATTTTCTGTAGGCTACAACCTACAGGAGGCTCCTACCTCAACCAGCTCCGACTAGACATCTATCAAGCTACAACTTGATATGGAAGCACCAACTCCCTTACACTACTATAAAATCATATGTTGATTTACCTAGATATCAGCTCTATTTTTATCCTTCACTGTTGTCCTTCCAGCCTTCAAATTTTCTTTATATCATCTTTCGATCTTCACAACTTCTCTATCTACTTAGTTTTATTCTTCCACTCTCTAACGCCTTTATGCATATTACAATAACATCATTTATAGGGATCACTTCATAGATGTTTGAATCCCATATGGGAATATGAAATGAACAGGTATGACTCTTTGCCTTCCAACTTCTCATTTTCTCGCTCAGCACATTCAGGATGTTACAACACTATGTACTCATTTCAGTATTACATTGGAGTTTTGCTTTGCCTACAAAGACTTTCCTTTGCATCACAAACAATATAAAATAAATAATACATTTATAGTTAGGATCACTTATTTTACTCAGCCCTTTCAGTTTCTTAGCTTTGTTGTGTGTTTGTCCTCTTCCACTTTTTATCCTTTTGTTTTTTATGTTTCTGACGTTATATTCCAACTTTGCTGCATAACTGCCCCTTTTAGCCCGACTCTTCTTCTGTGTTCAGCCTTTTCGTTTGCTTTACTACTGCAACATTGTTCTGCCCGGGCTCCTGGTCCTTTGATTTGCGTTCAGATCATTTCTTTATGACCTGTGGGGTATGGCCCACATAAAAATCCCTTTTAACACAACGGAGTATTACAAATCCGAGTTTTATCAACATACATACGTTTATCGATCAAATAGCGCATATATAACATACATACATTTAGCAATCAACCAAGCGTATTAACATACATACTTTGAGCAATCAAAAAAAGCGCACATAATGTACACAGACCATATATAAGTCCAAACTAATGCATAAACCCCAAACCAATGCAAATACATGGGATTTTCCTACCGGAGGGTCCCACTATACCTTGAGCCGATCACATCTCATCGCAACTACTTTCCCGTAGGTTTCCCACTCTACCGATAGCAATAAACCATAAACCATGCGATCTATGATATGCGCTGGTGCACGGTGCTGACACGTGGTTATTCCTTCGTCACATCGCATCGTTTGATCCTTACCACATCGCAACCAAAACAACATACCTTGCGATGTCTTGAAGTTAAACCCTATTTCTTGTGGGATGCGATGTTGCACAAGGTCGACACGTTTCCTTCCATTTCACATCGTAAAACTTTAACTTAACTTGTGGCCGCCTTCCTGCTATCCCTTAAGCGCTGCAATGTAAGGTATGCGGGCAAGGTCCACGTCACCCTGCCATGTCACTGCCACATCATCATAAATTCCTGCGATCTGTGCGGTCAAGGCCACGTCATCTACCACGTCAGCTTGCCACATCACTACCACTTCATCGTCCCATCATCGCCATGTCACTGCCTCGTCATCTTCACGTCACTGCCACTTCATCTTTACGTCATCGCCTGCACTTCACAGTTCACAAATTACAACAGTATAACTTAGTGGTTACCTCTATTTAATGCAATCTGTGATATTGCATCATGCCAACACCTGTCCCTTCTCCACTTCGCATCGCAAATGCTTTAACTTACCATGCAACGCCTTAACGCTAAACTCTTAAATGTTGTGATTTGCGAAATCGCTCCTGAAGCGATTCGATCTCCATCGTCCATCTCTCGACTTTACTTTTGTGATCTAATCCTAATCATCCATTCACCTCCCTTGGAATTCTTCAAAGACTTCTCTACCTTAGTCAATTTTTTGTTTGTTTACACTGTCCCACTCTGTAACTCTGGTTTCTCCAAGCTATTCCTCCTGTTCTTGTTCCTGAGCTTGTCTTTGTTATTGAATCTTATCCTGAGTTGTCACACTCGACATACATCTTTTCATACTAATTAAAGCCCTCTCTATCTCTTGCCTCTCGCCTTTCTCTCTTGGATTAATCATCTTTGTTTAATTGGCCTCTTCCTCTCGGCTCTTACCTCTTCCTTCTTCTTCTATGTGTAAGATCTATGGTCCTCACTGTGTCTAGAAAATCTGATTGCCTTCTTCTGTGCACTAAAGAAATTTTCTTCCTCTCTGTTGTCTCTGCTTCATTCACTACCTCTATTGTCTCTACTTCTTTGCTGCCTATATTTCCTTGCTACCTTCTTAGTTGCATTCGCTGCCTCTACTACATTCGCTGCCTCTCTACATTCACTGCCTCTCTACTTTTGCTGATTCTCTGTTGCCTTACTGCCTTTGGTGCCTTCTTAGCTACATTTGTTGCCTCTCTACATTTTTTGCCTCTCTTCTTTTGCTGCTTCTCTGTTGCCTTGCTGCCTTTGGTGCCTTTTCTCATAGTCTAATGTTTCTCCTTGCCTCTCTGCTACTCCTCTGCCTCTCTTTTATTCTTTCTTACTGCATTGTTTCCTGATCTGCTCCTTTGCCTTATTTTTGGTTCTTCTCTACTCCTTTGCCTTAATGATAGTTTAGGTGTTGCTCCTTCGTGCTCCTTTTCCATCAATGACAATATTTCCAACAAAACATAAATGGAGACATACCAATCGACATGTGGAATGTCGTGTTGTAGCAGTACCCCCCCAAATAAAGCCAGCGCAACCAAGCCTTTTGCTGCCCCATGACATAGTTTCTAAAGTAGCCCTCCAACCACTTGTTCACTGTCTCAATCTATCCGTCTGTCTGTTGGTGGTAACTGGTGCTGGGTGTCAACTCTGTACCCACCAAACGGAACAACTCCTACAAAAAGCCGTCCATGAACCGACTACCCCCGTCACTGACTATGGTCTTTGGAAGACCATGGAGTCTCAAAACATCCTGGAAAAATAACTCAGCCACATGTGAAGCAGTGTACTAAGCTGAGATGGCGAAGAAGTAAGCATAGTTCATTAGTCAATCAACAACTACGAAGATGAAATCCTTGCCTTGCACCATGGGAAATCCAGTGATGAAATCCATGGAGATGCTTTCCCATTTCCCCTCCAGAATGGGAAGCGGCTGAAGAAAACTTGCGGGGTGGTTCAGCTCTCCCTTGTTCCACTGACAAACTACGCACTCCCTAACATGCCTAAATATGTCCTCCTTGAGGCCCTTCCATGAGAACCTTTTTTTGATGGCCCTGTATGTTTTAGTGAACTCCTGATGGCCTGACAATGGTGAATCATGGGTTGCATGTAAAATATTCTCCCTGAGTTGGGAGTTACCTGTCAGGAAGATTCGATCTCGATAATAGATGACCTCATCCATCACCTGGTACCTATCATTTGTCACCTTCCCATCTAATATCTCACATGCAAAACGGTCCTTGGAGCATTCCACCAAAATTTGAGCCCTCTAGTTTGCGTCAATACTCATCATGGACAGCGCTGTGGGTCTCTATGATAAATCATCTGCCACCACGTTGTTCTTCCCCTTGACATACTCAATGTCAAAATCATAGGCTTGGATCTTGCTGACCCATTTTTGTTGTCTCTCCTGCAATTGCTTCTGCTCAAGGAGGAATCGAAGACTATTGTGGTTAGTCCTCACTCGGAATATCTTCCCCACCAGGTACTGCTTGAACTTGGCCAACGCATGCATAATGGCAAACATCTCCTTGTCGTATATGGGGTCCAGAATCTCATGTGGAAGCAACTTCTGAATCTCGAAAGCTATAGGATGACCCCCCTGCATCAATACTGTGCCCACCCCTTCTCCTAAAGCATCACACTCTAGTACAAAGGGCTGTGTGAAGTCAGGCAATGCCAACACTAGGCAACTACTCATCACCTCCTTGAGCCTATCAAAGACTCTCTTCGTAGCATATGTCCAGTTGAAAGCTCCCTTCTTGGTGGGATCTGTGAGGGGTGCTGCAAGTTGTGAAAATCCTTTGAAAAACTTCCAGTAGTAGGTGCAGATGCCTACAAATCCCTGGAGTTACGTCATGTTCTTCCGTTCCGTCCAATCCCAGATGGCCCAAATGTTCTCCTCATGGACTTTCACTCCGTCCACTCCGATAATATGCCCCAAATAGAGCATCTCTATAATCCCAAACTCGCACTTGGACAGTTGGGCATAGAAATGTTGCTCCTCCAAGACACATAGTACAACTTCAATGTGCTGCAAATGTTCTTCCCAATTGTGGTTGTAAATGAGAATGTCATCGAAAAATATCAACACGAACTTCCTCAATTGACCATGGAAGATGTGGTTCATACAAGACTGAAATGTGACCGAAGCATTGGTCAGCCCAAAAGGGCATCACCAAAAACTCGAAATGGCTGTAGTGGTAGTGAAACACAGTCTTGGGGACATCTCGGTCCCTCACCTTGATCTGATGGTACCCTGACCTAAGATCGGTCTTGGAGAAGAGCTTCGCTCCCCTCAACTCATCCATATGCTCATCGATCCTGGGGATGGGGTAGCGGTTCTTTATGGTCTTCTTGTTCAACACCCTATAATATATGCACATCTGCAGTGTGACGTCCTTCTTCTTCACCAGGACCACTGAAGAAGCAAAGGGGCTAGTGATGGGCGTGATATGCCCTAATGCCAAGAGCTCATGTCCCTGAGTATAGGATAGTCTACACATCCGGGTGCACAGGTTGACCTGAGACATCTGCCTCTGAAATCCACAGCTTGACTTCCCACTCTATGTCTCCCTTCCAGAAATCTGCCTCCATCCGATGTGAAAAGACTGTCTGTGGAGGATATGTGTGCATGCCTCTGATCATCACATGCTTCCTGCTCTTCTTGTCTGTCCACTCCATCTCCAGAGTCTCCCAATCTGTAGTGACTTTCCCAAGTGTGATAAACCACTGTACACCCAACACTAAGTTGGTATTAGGAATATCGACCACAAAAAAATGATCAGTCACCGTGTATGTCCCCATGGTCACTACTAATGCCAGAACATACTGCATGCACTACATAGTCCTGGCACCTGGAACCAACACATAGAACCGATCAAATCTCTTTGTCTATATGCCCCTCCTCTGCACTAGCTGGGCATCAATAAAGTTGTGTGTGGCCCTGTTGTCCACCAACATTGAGACACGCTACCCCTGAACTGTACCTAAGTCTCTCAACGTTAAGTACTTGGGAACTCCCCGCAAGGATGCAAGGACTCCTCTTGTGGGTGGAAACGTTGCTCTTGTTGCTGCTGGGGGAGGTGGTGGTGGATGATCCCCTCCTGGTGCACTGATGCTGGCATCTCCCTCCAACTCCTCATATTCCTCTTCTTCTACCTCACTATCAGAGAATACCTTAATGTAATGTTCTTTCCCTCTGGCACAACAATGACCCGGTGCCCATGGATCCTGGTAAGTGAAGAAAGGCTTCCTCCGTCTCAAGTCTCTCCGAGTGTCATCATCCAAAGGCCCTTGTGGCCCTGGTTACCGCTCGGGGTGGAGCTCTCACGTCCTTCCCCTTTTTCTGGAACGCTGGCCTATGGGGGAAAGGTGCCCTCGTCCTCAACATGGCATCTTGCAAGTCCCTAGTCCTCTCTACTACATCCTGCAGTGTAGTAGGCCTAGTAGATCTGACTAGCCCACACAAAGGTTCAGCCAATCCGTCAATAAACATGTACATTTTTTTGGGCATGGACAAGTTTGGAACCATCACTGACAGCTTCAAGAACTCAAAAATGTAAGTTTTTGATTTCCCCAACTGTTTGAGCTTGGTCAACTCGACAAAATGTTCTTCCGAGTCCTTCCGATCAAATCTCTCTATCAACCTCTGGGTCAACTCGGCATACGTTGTCACTCCTACGTGACCCATTGTAGACATCCCATGGAACCACCAATCATGGGCTTCTCCCTGAAGGTGCAGCGCTGCCACCATGATTGCCTCCATCTCCGCCATTTGGTTCAGCTGAAAGTAAATGTCCAGCTTCTCCACCCAAGATTTTGCTGAACACTTCAATGACCCATCAAAGGTAGGAAAGAAAAATTTGCTCATAGTACATTGCAGGTTATTACCCTGCGTGTACCCTCCTCCTTGATTCTGGCTGCGTGGTCTGCTTTTGTTCTTCAGCTGGTAGAATTCATTGAAAGTGAGGGCACCTCCGAACTCTGGCCCATAAGACTGCTATTCTGTGAAGTACTCTCCGTAGTGAGCCACCTCCAGCTTCTGCCCCTGAAGTCAAGAATGTGGGCATGGTAGAGCATGGTGGTGTGCATGGTACTACCTGTTGTGCAACGTTATGCTCAAGTAAATGGTGAGAGGTACCAAATCCTTCTCCATTATGGAATTCCCTCGAAATTTCCCTCTGTCTGTTCTCTCTGGTAATCTTCTGTCCCATCTCCTCTATCTTCTAGGAGAGCTCCTGCACTAATTTTAGGAGGAGGTTACCACACTCCTTCCCCTCATCTATTTCTTCTTCCATTGGGGCCTTTCCCTTGCCTTCCTCCACCGGAATGTTGTCTTCTTGATCATGTGTGATTTAAAGCCTACTCTCTCTGCTTCTATATTGTTGCTTCTGGTATGTAATGTACTCTCTATATTCTGGTGTCATAGACCAATTGTTCCACAGATTGAGCCAATTCTATGAGCTCTGATACCACTGTAATATCCCAAATTAGGAACAAATAGTAATACAAAGCATACAAAGACTAAATATACAACAAACAGAAAAATGCATAAAAAACACCATGAACTGAGCCAAAACCATTGAGTCATTTTATTAATATTTTTGAATGGGAAAGGTGTGAAAAAACCAGAATGTTACTTATGCAGAAATCTACTGTTAGATCTGGTTATGCTCCTACTTAATTGAGTTATTAACTAAAAAATTTAGATTAATATCGAAGAAAAACACATAACAGACTTTCACCAATTCAGATCTAGAAAAAGTACATGCACACATAGACAAAGTGACACAGTGATTTTTTGGACAATAGTCCCCGGAAAAACCCAATGCAGGAAAACCGGTCTCTAGCTGTTGGAGGGTTTTATTATTAAAAGTATTTATGAATACAACAAATATGGGCTCTAGATCTGGAAAACCGGACAGAGAAAATATAGATCTGCAACTCACCGACTATTCTAAAGCCAAAATATTGACAAATCCACACCCTCAAATGGTATTTATAGGACTCAGCCAAATCTAGGCCCTAGAAACCCCAGCGCTGCCCCCAAAGCCCCTGCGTCAACCTCTGTGGCCTCTGTATCCCTCAACGCTGGCCTGGAAAGGGCTGTGTAACCCCAGACTGGGTGACACAATACCTACGCTACCCCTGAGGGTATCTGCATAACCTATAAGGGTTTCCAGCTGCCTAACGTTGCCCTAGGAGTGACTGTGCAACACCTATGTAGCTGAAGCTGCCTCTGCGCTATGCAACTCTTGCCCTCTCTGTTGTTGATGCTCCTGCTTCTCTGCACTACCTTTCTAAAGCTGCTCTCTGTCTCTTGTTGATTCTAGACTCTAGGATCATACCATCACCTTTGTCTACACTCCCCTCTCTATAGCTAAAACAATTTTGAGAATTCTTAGTAAACCACGCCCTAGAATCTCAGCTTAGCTTCAGTGCTCTACCTCTGTGTGTCTTTACAAATGACCCCAAGCATTTCCTTTATACTTTTCTTGTTGGGAAACCAACGACCATGATCAGATCTTGAATCAATGACTAAGATTAAAAGAAAGCATGATCTGTGTGACTTAAGACAATTTCATCACATGTTTAATTTAATTAACTTTAATTATTTAGTTTTCCTAAGTTTAGACTTAGGAAATACATTAAAATAATTAATTAATTAAATATCTCCTAAACCGGATGAAATTTCCCAAATCCCTTTTTGGGTTTTGTAGATCATATGTACTCTAGTCCCTCCACAAATTTTGGGAGCTAGAGCACATCTGATGCTACCCCCAGTACACAAAATCTCAACAAAAGGTACAAATGGTGCTTAGGAAGATGGCACCTTGGCCTGCACAAGGCAGGCTGAAATACTCCTCAATCCCTGCTCAAAAAATCTTGTTGCTTTCTACTCTATGTGGCTCTTCCTCTACGCTGCCTAATCTGGAAAATGTTGCTACTAGCGAGAAATGGACTACATATTGGGGCTATTCTACTGCTCAAAAAATTCTAGGATTTGGACACTGGACTCTCCTCAACAAACCCAGAAAAACCCGTGAAGGGTTTTCCGAAATGCTGACTTCGGAAAATAACCCTCTTGAGTTGGGTACGCAATTCTACTGGGCACACTGGGCTCTAAACTGATATGCTGGAAACTTCCCAAAAAATTTTCTAGGGAAGGGTTGATCCCCTCACAAAACTCCTGGCTGAAATATCTCAGTCTTTCTCCTTCCCTAGAGCTGCTCCACTGTTGCACTGCGTAACTCCCTGGCTAACTATGCTGCCCTGGAAGGGACTACGTATTTCTAAACTAAACCTGTGGAAACTCTCCTCCAAAACTGACTGAAATCCTCTCCTGAGCAGGCACTCGAAGTCCCCTAAGGATGAGTTTGAGATTTTTGCTTGGAAATCTTTGTGCTAAACAACACTTGCAAACTCGGCTAAACAGCTCAAGCGTGCTTCAGGTTTACCAGAAAAAAAGTTAGTTGATGACTGAATGAATGAAGAATGAGTTGCTCTCATCCTCTTTTACCTAGCTGAGCCCCCAACGTTCCCTTGGGCCCCACTAGACTGCGTTGCCTCCTCTGCCAACCAACCATTGCGCAGCCACTACGTAATTGTTGTCTCCCTACTGTCCCCACGCTGCCTCTGCGCTACCTACATTGTTGCCTCTCCTGCGTTGCCACTAGGCTGATGTCTATTGCGTATAGCTGGCCCCACAGGCCCCACTCCAGCTCTATTGCTTGCCTTGGTGACTTTAGGAAAGTGATTTAATCTCACATTTATTTGTGGGTCACCTTTACCCACTTTATTTTCCCTCTAACATTAGAAAAAGACAAAATTGACAAAATTAATATTCCAATTAGTTGGCTGCTAATTTGGAATATTACATGTTCTCACCAAAACATTCCTCAACATTCTTGTAATAAATTGGTGGGGACCTCCCACGCAATGCGTATAACATGGGTGCCTAAAAAGTATAGATTTATGTTTGAGTCCCAAGATTTATGATCTCAAAATTAAATCCAAGTTTTTCAATCCAACAAACTAAAACCTTGATACATTGCTTAAATAATTTGTATTTTTCCATGGTTTAACTGTGCATTTTTTTTTCATACAGTGTATTGTAGCTTTGTGAGTAATTAGTTTGCAGATGCTAAGGCTCTGTCCATCTAACTAGGTGCAAAATGGGCTTACATCAATATCATAGTGTAGTCTTGTGATGGAAGAGCTTCATGAAAGTTAGATGTTCTCTTTTTATTGATTGTTAGGTTGTGGTATTTAATGTTAGGGTTGGCAGACCATTAGCAAGGAGAGGCTTTGTTGATGGAGGGCTTCCAAAAAAATATGTTATCCAAGAGAGGATTTTGAAAGAAATACTCAATGGGGAAAGAGATCCACGGGCTTCCACTCATGAACTTTGGTCCCAATCTACAAGAAATCCGGATGACGATATATCTCTCATTAAGGAAGAAAAAAGGCATTGAAGAGTTGGGTATGCTAACAGCTTTTGAGTTATTGACAAGTTTTCTGAGATTGACAAATTTTGAGATTTGATGACTACTCTAATACTAATAATCTACAAGGCTACAATTTCAAAAGGATTGACAGTTTGGTGAGCACATCTGAGAATGTTTGGATGGAGATAATTTTGATTATAGATCATGTTTTTTTATAACCAATTCAAGAGGACAACTTTGGAAGGAATTACAAGCTTCATTCTGAACATTCACTATTTCACTAGGGAAGGTACTTTTCAAGACATTGAGTGTGGAAAAGGAAAATATTGTGTTGTAAATGTCTTTTTAGATGATGAAATTTTTTAGTCTCTGTTTAATCCTATTATTCAATAGGTGATGTTGGTTTATATTCCTGAGGAAATTGTTCTTCAATGGGGAGCTAACTCTTTGATTGGACAAAAGGCTAGGTTTCTTTAACCTTTTTGTGAAAGGGCATGCAAAATGTGTTTGGAACATGACATCATTTAGTGTGCTACTTTTGTCATTAGAAAGTGGTAGGTATTGAATTTGTAATGTTGCTTGTTGTTGGTATTGGGGTTATTGGTGTGGAGATCAATGACAAAATGCATACTACTAGTATTTTGGACCATATTACATTCTTCATGTGGGTCCAAGTGATATGGGATAAAAACACAAAATAGAGAAGGGACAAAATTGGGTTCAAAATACTTGGAAATATTAATTCATTACTATTTGCGCTAAGAGCTCAATTCCAAGTGCGGCCTCCAGATACTGATTTCCTAGAGCTGAAAGAAGAGGATTATGATGGAGCAAGTCGTTATTCTAATTCAAAGAATGGTGATTTAATCATGATGTAGAGGACTTCCATGGCATAATTTGGCAAATAATACTCACAACACCAAGCATAAGCTAGAATTTATTGGTACAGAAAGTCTTAAAATAATAAGATTTTTTTCTTTATGAAAATAATAAGATTTTCATATATTCAATAACTAAAAAACTTTGAATATTTGAAATCAAGAACAATATAATAGAATAAAAATGAAAAAACATAAATATAACATGTGAGAGATTATAAATACAAAAATGAAAGAACATAAATATAGCATGTGAGAAGGTCTTAAAATAATAATAATAAATTCTTTATGAAAATAATTAGATTTTCATATATTCGAGAACTTAAAAACTTTGAATATTTGAAATCAAGAATAATATAATAGAATAAAAATGAAAAAACATAAATATAACATGTGAGAGATTATAAATATAACAGTATAAAAATGAAAGAACATAAATATAGCATGTAAGAAATTATAAATATAGCATGTAAGAAATTATAAATATAGCAGTTATAGATTACGTTTTAACATGAGATGAGTGAAAGTACATGATTTTTTGGCCTTCTCATGGCATTCAGCATTTAGGAGTCTAATAAGGATTTAAAATGACATCCTTATTGCCATTAAATAATAATAATAATAAATTTGTGGGCCTTCTATGTAAAGGATCCCACTGTAGAGCCAGAGATGAAAATAGCCACACTAAACTGCTTTGGTTCTTCATCAGTTTTAATCACCCTATAACCAGGGCGCATCTAGAAATGCACCAGACCCAACGTTCTTGTATTCCCCAAAGTATAAGCTATCTAATGCAAAGTCTGCCAACCATTCCATGCCATCGCCAACAAGCATTATGTTAGTTTTTCATTTTTGTTTGATTGTATAATCCAATATCTTAAAATACCCTTTCTTTTTCTGTACCTGGTTAATTGGATTTTCAACATTGTTTCATGACATGTGTGTCTGGAGCTAAGTCCAATTAATAATCACTGAATAGTGAATCCCTGCATTGCAGCTGTATCCGGTGCAGGATTTGTTGCACGTGACATGACTTTATGAACAATGCAGGCTCTGACAACTATCAAGCACTGGCTCTACCGGTGGGGGCCGATTTTGCAGCGATTTATAGATGCAATTTTCTTGGTTACCAACACACTCCTTATGTTCATTCTCTTAGACAGTTTTACAGAGAATGTGACATCTTTGGAACAGTAGACTTCATTTTTGGCAATGCAGCAGTGGTTTTACAAGAGTGTAACATTTATGCTCGACAAGGCATGCCCAATCAAAGGAACATAATCACTGTCAAGGAAGGAATAATCCGAATAAAAACACAGACATCTCAATACATAATAATTATATAATTACAGCAGCAAATGATCTAACTCCTTTGATGACATTATATTCAACAGTTCGGAAAAGTACCAAAGGTTGCAGAATTGAAAGTAGTAGAGCCGTCCTCCACATTTTTGCTGGAGACAACAACAGTGTTTCCCTGCCCATCGCCAACAAGCATTATGTTGGTTTTTCGTTTATCATCATTCTATCATCCTTTGGAATTTCATTGGACCATTAAGCATTGGATAACCAAGTATCCTTTAGAATTTCTATAAGCATTGGATTCATTCTGTCATCCTCTAGAATTTCCAAGCTGGCGTTGCTAAAAAGTGTTTGAAATAGTGCCAGGGAATTGCTGATCAATTGGGAGAATTTTTCGGATTCTTTTTGTATGTCATTGGTGGATTTATGACTCGCACTGCCTCCAATCAAGTTCTGGAAACCCTCGAGGCATGTATCCTGAGCCAAGTATTTACATCTGCAACGAAGAGCAAGATTGATACCGGATTCTTACCGGAAAATTTGGACATGGCCCGCACCGTGGCATTCAGATGATATATTGTATCGTGGAGCAGCTCCACACAATCCTGAACAGTGGCTGCAACAGCAGCAGGTACAGGGGCTGCAACATTCAGAGAGTAGGACCGCATGAACTGATCCATGGTTGCTTCAATGGACAGATGAACAAGATCTTTGGGTTCCACCAGCTTATCAACACCTGGATATGTGACCAGCGTAGACATGCACAGCTCAGAATGGAATGTTTGAGAGCAGGTGGTATGTATTATCTTGGAACAATTTGCCGGGGATTTAGAACCTCCTCCCTTGGAACAATTAAAAGGTAATTTCCAATCCCCTCCTCCCTTGGAACAATTTACAGGCAATTTCCAATCCCCTCCTCCTGTAGCATCAGCATCAGGGCTGGGCCTGATTCTCCTGCCAATCATTATAATCGTGACGGAAACAAGAAGAAATGCAAATATAATTACCATCGCTACCGCAACCATCACCAACCATCTGTTCCTTGTCCGCTCATCAGGTATTGTTAAATCCCCGGGCGTCATCCTCATCGTTCCAGAAATTCAATTTAGATCTCCACTCTCCAGAAATTCAACTGAGATCTCCAATCTCCAGAAAAGAAATTCAATTCTGATCTCCACTCTCCAGAAATTCAATTCTGATCTCCAATCTACAGAGAAGAAATTCAATTCAGATCTCCACTCTCCAGAAATTCAATTTGAACAAGAAAACAAGAAATTCCTTGACTGTGCCAAGGAACAAGAAACATAGAGAGGGTGGGAGGAACCCGGGAGGTGTACGCTGTGCCACTTTCAGCAAGAAAATAACTTTCATTTGTTTTATGGTTGTTCTTTTGTGCAGGAAGTTCATCGATGTTTATGTTCACATCTGACACTGTCTGATCCAGGGAAAATTTGCAGAAGAGAGGGTGGCAGGGACCGGGGAGGTGTATGTTGTGTCACTTTCGGAAAGAAAATAACTTTCATTTGTTTTATGGTTGTTCTTTTGTGCAGGAAGTTTATTGATTGTTATGCTCACATCTGAAACTGTCTGATCCAAATTTTGTGTCCACAGAAGAATGTTTCAGAGGGTGGTCCGACAAAGGGAGGACGCTGAGAGCTACTCCCATTCTGGTTCACTGGTTCATATGAAAAGCGAGGAATCGGAATATTTTTGATTATAAAGTATGTAATCCATGGGATATAAGCTCTCAGGTTTACAGTTCATTGTCAAATTTGAAAACTAGTGATAAACCTCCAAGGGATTTGTCCATAAAGATGAGACCAGTGGAAAAGATTAACCAGGCAGGATTTTTTGATGGGGCATCTGAATCTGATAACTGCAGATGTGGGGCATGGCTAATGTTGTCACCTGATTGTCATTATAAGATTTTCTGGAATGGAGGTAGTGGAACAAATACGAGAGCTGAAATAATAGCACTGTGGAGTCTTTTATGGTTTGCGACACATCTATATGTGGAAGAACTATAGGTTTTCGGAGATTTGAAGGTCATTATGGACCATATGAATAAAGGGACAAAGCTGAAGCCTGGAGCTCTAAAGCATTGGATTGAGAGGATTAAAGACTTGAAGAGATCTTTCACTTCCATCAACTTTAATCATGTGTATAGGGAGAAAAACACAGAAGCAGATAGGCTGTCTAAAAAAGGTCTAAATGAGAGATTCGGAAAAATGTTTTATGAGCTCTATAACATTTCAGGCATTAGAGCGGAGGGCAAAGTAATTTTCAATTAGAAGTTTTTAGCTATATTCACTTTTTGGAACTGTTTGAAGAGATCTTCGACTCTTTCTGAACTAGATAATTTTGTTTAAATTATCCTAAAAGATTTAGAAACATTGAAAGGTCACAGTTTTTTGTGACGATGCTGAAACAATATGACTGAACTGAATGATGTAATGATTACTCTGATAATATTTTAACTTGTGACTTGTACACTATATAATACCAGTGGTATTTTTCTGACTGAAAAAAAACAAAAGAAACATAGAGCAGCGAAATGCAGCCGGAAAACGATTTTTTTGGAAAAGTAAAATGTTTGAACCTTCATTTAAATTAAAGCCCCCGAAACTTTTGTGATTTTATGTAATTAAAATTTAATTCTGAAATTCTTTTGTGATTTAATATAATTAAACAAGAAATTCCTTGACTGTGCCAACGAACAAGAAACATAGAGCAGCGAAATGCAGCGGGAAAACGATTTTTTTGGAAAAGTAAAATGTTTGAACCTTCATTTAAATTAAAGCCTCCGAAACTTTTGTGATTTTATGTCATTAAAATTTAATTCTGAAATTCTTTTGTGATTTAATATAATTAGTTAATTATGGAATTTCTTTGTTTCAATAATTTAATTTGTGATTTAATATAATTAATAAATTAATTATGTGATTTAATTTATTTTAATGTAGTATATTTTTGAAATTTTACTTCATATTAATCATTTATTTTGTTTTACATTTACCTTGTATAAGAGAATCATATGAGAAGAGAGCTATATAATTAAATTAGTCTAAAGTTCAACATGAGTTGTTCATTAAATTTAATGGAGTGCTTTGGGCTTTTTGTATCAATATGGAAGATTGTGTTTTTTATCTCTTCATTTATTGTGTTTTACATTTACCTTGTATAAGAGAATCACATGAGAAGAGAAAGCTATATAATTACATTGGTCTAATGTTCAACATGAGTTGTTCATTAAATTGAATGGAGTGCCTTGGGCTTTTTGTATCAAGATGGAAGATTGTGCTTTTTATCTCTTCACTTTGTTAATTGTTAATACACTCTTGTAGCTTGACCAAATCTTTGTGTAACTTCTTCATATCTTAGTCATTTTGCACTTGAGGCTTCTTAGTTCATCTACTGAAAATGGATCCTACATTTCTTGAAATTATTTTCTGCACTTTTCAACATTTTTTGTAACTTTGAAAGAGAAATTACTTGCCACTAACCAGTTTGATTTCCTTGTAACTCGATCTTTAATATATCTCTATAGTTAATAGGTTTATGACTTTCTTCCTTTCTAATATATTAATTGTTTCCTTCCTATGATGTTGTGGGTACCTTTTTATTTCACTGTATGCTATAAAAACAGAGGTGCAAAACTTTTGTGATCATAGGCCTACACAATTCATTCTCACTTGGAAAAGTATCAGGTCGAGTAAAGATGAAGTGTCCAAGAGAGTGGTCCATTTTATGGTTTCATAAGTTGTTTTTATAGAGTGCTCGAGCTCTAAACATAGATGGGTATGAGTAGTATTCCATACCATGTACCTATTTTTCTTCAAATTCTAAAGGATGATAGAATGAATCCAATGCCATTTAAGTTCAATTCAAATTGGCTACAATATTAGTAATTCATAAAGTTAAGAAAAAAAGAGTGCAGGAGATGTGAACCAACATTTGAAGGTTCGCTAATGTTCCCAATCAATAAAAGCCTAAAGAAAGTGAAGAAAGACATTATAGAATGGGAAAAAACAAAAATAAAATTCATCTCACAAAGACATTAAAATGTTGAAGAGAAAATATTGGCTCTATAAGAAAAAAATACTTTATAAAATGTGTTAATGAGAATAAGGTGGAATTCAAATCAATGGAGGAGGGGAAGAGGAACTTGTTATAATAGCGAGAATTAAAGTGGGGGATGGTTCCAGTTTGATTATAAAAAATATTAAGAAGAACTTAGTAGAAGCGAGCTCTACTATCTAACTGGAGTAATCCCTTGACATCACCCTTTGGTTCAAAGACAATTCACAACCATGACGTTATAAGAGGGAGCAAAGCTCCCTCCTATAGCAAAGTGATGGCAAGGGACAGGTGCCCCAAATGGCCAATGACTCCAAACCCTTAGGTATGTACAAAAGAAGTTGAATTCAACCAAAAAATAGATGCAGCAATCCTAGTCAGGTAGTTGCAGACATCTAAGAAGTTGTCTTCCAAAAGTAACCATTGACCCAAATTTTGAATTCCACTCAAATTGTATTTGGGAATATATCCAATACATGTCAGGCGACACTGTAAAAGAAAATTCCTAGGAAATTTTCCCTTGGATAAAGCACTCTATCACTGGATCCAACAAAAGTGGAAACCAATGGGCCATATTAAGCTAGAACTAGGAGCTAAAGGCTTTTTCATAATTAGTTTTTCCAACACGAAAGATTGAATGAGAACATTTGATAATGGACCATATTTTTTTAACTCCGTGGAATGAATAAAAATACATAAAAGGCACAACCATGTATCTATTGCAACCAAATTTAAAACATAAAACCCAGCTCAATACATGGAAAGAAAGAAAAAAATGGAAATATATTCCAAGCTAAACAAGAGTTAGAAGCCAAATAGAGAGCATTCAACAACAAGTTATACACTAGGGATGGTTGGATGAATTAGTCAAGGAGGAAGCAAGAATCATCACCCAACTTGAGGATCAAAGAAAACAAGATGAAATCCTTTGGCAGCGAAATTCTAAAATATGTTTCTTGAAGGACTCAGAGAGAAATACAACCTTCATCCATAATTCAATGCTTTAGTACCACCATCATAACTGAATCTCCTCCTTAATAAATTAGGAAGGCTCCAAGGTTCAAGATCCTGAGGATATGACACAAGGGGTAGTGCAGTTTTACAAACATTTAACACACCCTATGCCTCATCAAAATGAAGCCACACAAAGAATTGTGCAACACATCCCTTCACTAGTCACCAGTGAGTAGAATGAGGCCCTCTTACATGAAATATCCATTGAAGAAGTGGAATCAGTGGTTAAATCAATGCCCAAAAACAAAGCCCCTGGTCTCAATAGTTTTACAACGTATTTTTTCCAGGTTTGTTGGACAATAGTCAACAATGATCTGTGGGAAGCAGTGGAAGAATCAAGAAATTCAAAATCTATATTGAAAGTTCTAGATGCCACCTTATTCACCTTAGTCCCGAAGAAAGATAGAGTGGAGGACCCAAGTAGCATTAGGCTTATTTCCCTATGAAATTTTGTTTATAAGATGATCAATAAGATCATTGCCAATCGCCTTAAACGTCTTCCTCCAACACCTCATCTTGGATGAGTAAACATGATGTGTGGAAGGGCAGAAATTTTTGGCTGGAATCATGATTTCCCATGAAACCATTCACTCTTTAAAATATTTCAAAAAGCTAGGAATGTTACTTAAATTGGATCTCTCCAATGTTTTTGACAAACTTAATTGGAACTATCTTTTTCAAATCCTTGAGGCTTTGGTTTTAATTGTGAATGGATCAGTTAGATCCAATTACTCATTTTTTCCGCTTTTTTCTCTATCCCACTAAATGGATCTCCAACTAACCCCTTCATTGACTCTTGAGGCATTTTGTAAGAAGACCCTCATTAGGGGAATTTGGAGGTCTAAAATGGGCATCCTAAGGAAATTATAAAATAATAGTGGAAATAATAAAATAATTTTTGATTACATCATCAAATTTTAGAGGGAAAAAAGGAAAAGCTACTTTTTCAATTCGTATTTTCAACTTATCTCCCTATGGGTTTACTCCAATTTCGAGTGGAAATACTCATTGGATGCAGAATGTGATTTCCCATCCAAGGAGTACCCATGTTGCATACTTTCGATGTACACTACAATCACGTTTTTCAGGCATTTCTCATTTTTTCGTGTAGCAGGGTCCATCAAAAGTATGCAACATGGGTACTCCTTGGATGATGAATCAAATTTTGCATCCAACAAGTACTCCCACTCGAAATTTGAGTAAAAAATTATAGAGATAAGTTGAAATACGAGTTGAAAAAATAGTTTTACTATTTTATTATTTTTTATTATTTTTATTTTTTTACTCCAAAAATGGTGAATTATCCCCCATGATTGACATTATCATATTGAATCTTATTGGTTTTTATAAAGTTTATTTTTGTTGTACATTTTTCTTAGGAGGCTCTGGGGCTTCTTGTATCAAGATGGAGGATTATGTTTTTTATCTCTTCAGGTAATTAATACTCTCTTGTAGCTTGACCAAATCTTTATGTAACTTCTTCATATCTTAGTCATTTTGCACCTCAAGCTTCTTTGTTGATCTACTCAAAATGGATCCCCCATTTCTATGAATTATTTTATGCAATTTTCAACATTTATTGGAACTATTGTAACATCATTTTATTTTTATATGTAATTGTTGAAAAAATAAAAAATAGATATATACATAAAAATAAAAAATAGAAAAGGGTGGAAAAAATGAATATGAAAAAAAGGACAAAAATTTAAAAAAGAAGAAGATATATTCAGAAGAAGAAAAAAAAAATGATGAAAAACCCTTAGAAAAATAAAAAAATACATGAGCTCGTTTAAATTCTGCATTAGACATTAGATTAGTAAATTTAATTAGTTAAATCACAATTTTTTTTATGATTAATAAAGTTTGTAATAAAGTTTTTATTTGATACGACTCTTTGTCGTATTTGGTATCAACTGTGCCACAATAAAGTGCCAAGATCCTTTCTACTCAGATTGATGGTTGTTATCCTTTTCAGACCCCCCTTTCCCATGAGACAATTAATCAAGGGGGTGGGGGGGTGGGATTTCGAAAAGCGGATTTTCACCCATCGTGCTTCACATACGTTCCATCCCCTCACCTACTTTGGACCCCCCCCCCCTCGCCTAAACTACTTACTACTCACCCCCCCCCCCCCCTCCTCGCCTAAACTACTTACTACTCACCCCCCCCCCCTCGCCTAAACTACTTACCACTTTCCCTCACTCCCGCAAAAATAAAAAACTACCATCCCCACCCCCTCCATGCCCATTCCACGATTACCACTTGTCCTTTTTCCCTTTCTCCATGTGTCTCACTCCTATTGCAACAATAATTTTCCGTTAATTATCCGTTTCGATTTATAATCGTTGCCAAATTAAATGAGTCGACACCCTTTACAGACAATTCAAACAGTAAGCATTTCATTTATAAAACAAAAAAAAACCCTTTCAACTATTATTTCCACTATATTGTTTACCAATTGAGAAATTTCAGCTCGCTGCTGCAACCCTGTGATCAAGCCAACACTGTATGTCTTCTTCAAGAATTGAAACAAGAAATATTCTGGGTAACTATAGTCTATTGCTCTATTTTTTTTCAAGATATCT
This sequence comes from Pinus albicaulis, assembly GCA_034641835.2. NCBI lineage: Eukaryota > Viridiplantae > Streptophyta > Pinopsida > Pinales > Pinaceae > Pinus > Pinus albicaulis. Next base: position 659,103,451 of record CM076570.1, read on the forward strand.
TCTAAGGGTAAATCTAAAACCATAGTGGAAAACCCTATGTTTCCCCTTGTGATTGACCTAGACCACCCACCCCTAGTAGACCAACACTACAAAATCTTTGAAACAAATTGTGAGTTCGATCTCTACGAACTCCACAATTGGTTAAAACATAAAATTGTGTAATGTAGTGGCGAATTGAGTTTGTTTGACTCCTTCCTACCTCAATTCATCTTTTCACAAACCCACCATTTTCCGAAATTTGTCTCATGGTGCCAATTTAGGTACATGCCTAGTTAGAGATCTATTGTTGCACATGACAATGAAATTTTATTCAAAATTACTTTTGAATCCATTTTCCAGATGCTCCAAATCCAAAATTCAGCCCCTCTGCACCCCTTATTTATAGAATCCCTTATGGAATTCTACAATAACCTAAATTTTCCTCAAAGAGATAAAAAACTTTGAGACATTTATGCTTACAGATGTCCAATTTCCAAAAACAAACCCACCTTACTCATCCTCAATGTTTCCAGAGATGAAAAACATATCATTTCCATAGTTCCCTATTTATTGGGCTATTAAACTGATCAATGGGTTGATGAAGATATTATAGGTTTTCTATCAGTGTTTACAGCAAGTGAAAAGCCTTCAATTACATTTCATTATAGTGAATTCTTGGCAGAGGTTATCCATGAACAATTTCTCAAATTTTATACTAAAGGAGTCTTCAAGCATGCTTCAGTCTTGGTTTCCTTCTTTCTATTTCATCAATCAGACATATTTCAATTTCCACTAAAAAAACTAGAGGATCTAGGAAATTTACAATATGTGATTCATTGGACTTCCCTGGTGAGGAAAAATACCAATGAATTCACATTTAGTGACTATGTAGATGAGTTTTTGTATACAATTTCTTGCGTGCTCAATAGTGATGTTGAACCTAGAATTGGACCTGAAATTAAGAGAATTATACACCTTAGTGATCAGACAAAGATAGGTGATTGGTACCTATATGAAAATTACATAGAGATCAGAGTATATGGATGTGAATTGCCTCTATACAAAATTCCTAAGTTTGTTCCTATAATAATTTTTGTGCTAGAGTATATTAGGAAAATGATAAATATGGATGAGATGCACTTTGTGTCACCCAAGAGGAAATCACAGTTTAAGATTAAAACTCAGGTTGGACCTTTCATTTGTAATGCTAGAACATCAACAAAGGAGGCATATTTGCTCCTTAAACAAATGAAATTAAAACTCCGTTTTGCATGGTCATATGATCCTTTAGGAATTTTCTCAAAGTTGAGGGTAGAGAAGAAAACTACTCCTTATGCTCACACTCCTAGACCTGAAATTGAGTAGCACATGAATCAAGATGAATGGCAATAAAGCACATTATAGGAAGTAGAGGAACATGTACTTTCTTCTACAACATCATAGACACTGGTGCCACAGGAAAAGCACGATAAAATACCAAGGGAAAGTGTCTCCCTTCTAGTCTCAGAAATATTAGGGAAATATTTTCAAATATATAAAAAGAAGTAGAAAACTAATCCTACAGAACAATCTTTGCAGGAAGAAAACACATAGACTAAAATAGTCTTAATAGGCCCTTATGTTCCTGCCTTCCTTCGAAATGAATAAATTTTTATAGGGTCACCAACATCTTCAGCTTCTCAAGGGCCATTGGAAACATCTCAAATAGGAGAATTAGCCCATGATCAGGCTGAACCAAGTATATTTGCAAGATATAAGTAATTCAAAAGGAAGAATGATCTTTTGAAGGCTACAACCTATTCTCAGTTCTGAAAACAAACAACATCATCACAACACAGACTTCTCTCTGCTTTTGACACTGAGAAAGGAATATTTAAAATTTCTTTCCTTGAACCTAAATTTCCTTATCCTAAGACTGCAAATGACTACAAAAAATCCATCTTTTCTTTTGATGTTGAGCAGATCCATCTTATTGACAGGTGAAATGTTATATTCTACTTTGACAAATTCAACAATGACAACATCCAAACTCCAAACTTTAGTTAATAATATTCAGTCTCAATTGAAATTATAAAAAATATCATCTTTGGATAAAGACACCAAAATAAAGTCTTTAGAGGATCTAGTGACTAAACTGGGATATGATCCCAGTAATGTAAAAGCTACTGAGGATATAATTAAAAGAAATATTGTTGATATTACAGCTTTAAGGAAAGAACTCAAACTTCCATCTACTGAAGATCCACAAACAAAGGAAGTTCGTGAATTGGAAAAGGAGAAATAATATATATTCAAAATCATCATTGAACAAAATGCACAGATTCAGAAAATTGAGACCGAAATAAAAAAACTATTGAAAGAGAAAGAGCAACAATCAACTCAATCAACAATCATTCCTCTAACGACAATTCCAATCACAGGTACATCAATAGCAGGGGTCTCTACTTCAGTAACCATTACAACAGTAGAGACACAATCACCTAATCCAACAACTGATCTAGTGAAGACCATGGGAGATTTGTCATTGAGGGGACAAGAAATCGAAAAATTTAAAGCACATCTTCACAACCTCCAAGAACATAAAATTAAGATTCATAATGCATATGTGGCATAAATCCAAAAGAGTCAGAGATTGACTCAAAGAATAGATATTCTGGAGAATGAATCTGCTATGGCTCAAACAATTGCACAAGCAAAAGAGAACATCTGGATAGAGATTAATGAATCCATGACTGAAATATTTCCTTCAATTGAAATTATTTTTGAGCAAGGAGAGTTAGTGAAAAAATCAAAGAAGGTCAAGAAGATGTAAAGAGGGATTTGGGTCAGAAACCTGGAGAAGCTATTGCCTCGATAAGAATTTTAAATTCAAATACAAGAGAAGAATTGGAAGAAAAAGAGATTGAAGACAGAACTGAGACCATTCTTGATGTAAGAAGGGTTCTTACTAAAAGAAATTTACTGCTACATTTAGGGAATAAATGTCACAATCTAGAGGCCAACATTCAAAAATTAGACATAAAGTTCAATATACTGCATCAAAAAGACTTCCAGGATTAAAGGGGATAGGAGACAAATTAGTTCAGCTGGAAAATTATCAACATAAATTATATGCCATAGCAATAGATAAGTCCAAATTCTCCACCATAAAAAAACTATAACAGGGAAATATTTCATGGAAGGACTAAGTTTTGACTTCATGATCAATCATGAAATAAAACATCTATTTAAATCAAGTCCACTTTCAAAAAATATACCGAAGTAGATGAAACATATAGAAATTTAATCAAATATTCTACTCCTGATGAAGAAAGATGGGATAAACTATGTGGGCTTCATGATCTTTAGCAAGAAAGAAACAACCTTTTTAGTTCGAGTCATTACTAGAATCCTCGAAATCAGTGCCAGATATTTTGAGTAGTTCAATTTTCCTATATTATTGAGCTATTTTTGTAAACATTTTGAGATATTTTGTAAAGAAATCTTGATATTTTAAATCAAGATATTTTGAGGAAAATTGTATAAATATTTCCTAAAGCAAAGTACAAAGGGTTGGACCCTTGCGATAAGCTATTGAACAGACTTGTATTCATCTGAAGTTTTTTTGATATCAATAAAAGGATTCTGGATTTGCCTCAAAGAAGCTTATGTTCTTGTGAGTTCTTCATTGTTATTTGATTTCATACTGTAAATTTCTGCATGTATTTAATTTTGAATGAAGAAATTTGGGTAAGATAAGGTTGAGTGTCAACCTGTCTGATATCCCCTCTGAAGTTATAATATATTAAAGAGACTAGTTTATTGGATTGTTTGTCTAAGATAACTCCTCCACATTTGTAAATTTTCACTTATTCATCAATTTAAATATATTTGTGTTGGGTTGTAAACATATTTTACATGCATCTTTTCCATATGGTTAATTAAATACTTTGTCTAAATATTTTATAGACGATAGACTCTTTGATTTCTGCCTTACACATCTATTTTAAATCAAATTTATGTCAAGAGGTAAAGAAGCAACCCGTTTATTATATCATGATTAATTAAGATTCAACACCTGTTTGAATTGTTTTAGAACATTGGTAATCCAAATATTAAAAAAACAAACAAAACATTTTAGATGCTCTAGCATAATTCCTTAACCTAGAATTATCTACGGAGGTACAACAAGAACTTTTAAAGAGGAATTGTGTACCACTAACCAGTTTGATTTCATTGCGGCTTTATTTTTAATGTATCCCTATAACTAATAATATTTCGGGATTTATTCCTTTCTAAAATACTAGTCTTTTATTTCTTATGATGTTGTGGGTACCCTCGATGGATGTTGGCAAAGAAAAATGCCTGGGGGAGTGCGTACAATGTGTTTTCATTGATGTCAATATAGGGGAAGCACGTTTGTGTACACAAGTCAAATCCTTGGATCAACTTATAAGGATAGATTGGATGAGATAGATGGCTCTTATTTGTTTTGGGGGGGGCTCAACATGCTCAATTATTAACTACAGAGGGTTCTAAAATGATGCCAGGATGGTAAAATGTTGATCGCATGGGGCATTCGAAGAAAGGATTTTCACCCACCTCTTTACCAAAACCACCATTGACCCCCTCCCCTTGAAATTGCTTGAGAAAATACGAAACTAGAGGAGGGTGTTGTGGCATTTGTGGGACCAGATGCAACAGGTCCATATAAATTAATAAATTGGTTTCTTCTACAATAGTTGACATAACCAACAATCATAGTTCCATAAAGGGTTCCTCCTATCGAGCTCCTAAAATATCATATGGTTTCCAATGCAAATGTTCACAGGATTTCTCAATTACCCAATATACCTCAGTTTCCAGTCACGGGTCTCAGTCACAAATGGCTAACATGTAGCACCTAAGCAGTAAGTGCCCTTAGACCATATAAAAAATTAGATGTTTTCATTATAGGAAATTTTAGCCTAAAATGGTCCACGAATTTTCATGTAATTTCCATATCATAATATGTAAACCAATTTTTTTCCTACGGAAAAATCTTAACTTTCATTTATAAATATGAAAATTGCATGTTGTATATGTGTTCTGCATATTCAAAAATGTCAGCTTGTAGTTGTTTACACTTCATTTACGTCTCTGAAAATATTCAAAAAAATAGACATGTTGTTGTTGTATAATGTCTGATAGATATTAATGTTGTGTATATACATGTGAAATATAGAGGAAAAAACATTGACAAATATTATGTTTCATAATAACCCAAAAAGCATAGCGTTGAGTATCATCTGCAGAAAATTATGTCCCCACTACCCTTTGTCTCTATATGTCTTCAAATGGCCTATGGAAGTATTGGTAGAATTGATGTTCATTGTGTTCCTAGATCTCCCATTGGTCCCTTAATATGTGTGCAACCTCCTTGGGTAGTTGATCGAAAATCTTGTTCATCTCCCTGTAAATATGTTGACATGAGATATAATCAAATTGAGCTTTGAGATGGTATACCTCGTCCAAAATGTTCTATAGTGTGTGCACGTGACATGCAGAATGTTGATTGAACCAATTAATGATGATTTTGAGTCCCCAAAGATCTGTAGTCGATTGCAATGTTTGGTAAGAGCAGATTGTAGTAGGGCATGGAGGCAGGATAATTAAGAAAAATTGTTCGTACCCCTACTGAGGCTGATTTTTACTTTGAAATAGTGTAGTTTAGAAAGGTGTAGGAGTATACCCCCCCCCCCCCCCCACAGCCATCATGTTGAGCAGAGCCATCAAACTATGCCCATGGAAATTTAAATTCAATGACCTCAGGAATGAGGTTCTGGGAGGTGGGGGGAGGAGGGTCATCCGAAATCAAGTGATATAATGTGGAGATGTGAGCAGTAGTGGTATTCCAAGAAGGAAGGATGTCTTGGAAGATGGCATGATTGCAGGCAATCCAACCCCCCAGGAGATTAATGTGGTAAGGTTTAGGAGCATGTGGGGGTTGGAGGATTGCCACTAGGAATCCCAGGCCAAGAGAAATGTGAGACCATCCCATCTCATGTTGATGTTGTGTGTTGATAAGATATGAGTCCAAAGGGCTTGTGACGAGGCAGGTAAGAAATAGATGTTCGATGTCTTCCTCAGCCACCTTTCACAGTGTACATCTAGTAGGTCCAATGTGGGAGCGCAGTTGTAGGTGTGCCCCTGTGGGTACTTTATTTGAGAGAATACAACACATTAGTAGTTTAGCTTTAGTAGGGCACTTGAGCTTCCAAAGTGTGCTCCACCATGAAAATTGAACCAATGGTTGGTGAGTTTCATAAATGTGTAGATAGCCCTCCTTTGGAGTATATTTCCATGTTTATAGATCACCCATATGGTCTCCTCCTCTCTATTTGTGATTCTAACATGTAATTCCGACAGTGCAACAAGGTAGTGAGTCCAAGCATCCTCCCACTTTTCATGAATGTGTAATTCACGAAGGGTTAACCAGCCTTGTGAAAAAATAGTTTTGTTTTCTGAATCTGCCACTTGGTGTAGAGTATGAATTCCAGAAATGTTAAGTTATGGTGGGAGGATATGTGCATTATCGAAACCAGACCATGGATCACTACCAATGTGGACCTGTCTACCAGAAGCCACCTGCCAAGCAATTCCATTTCTAATGAGATCAATTGAGTTTAGGATGGCCCTCCGGATTGTAGAAATGTTGGATCTGTACCATGGGCCATTCCTGATCCAATCAAGTGGTTGGAGTGGGTGAATATATTTATGAGTGACAACCCTGGTCTAGAGGTTATGTTCAGTGAGGATCTGCCATCCCAGTTTTGTTGCCAGAGCCTTTGATAATGTGTGTAGATATTTTATGCCCCAGCCCCCCCGCTTTTTTGGGAGGGCAATGAGTTCCCAATTAGTCCATGCAAAAGTATGACCTTCCTTAGCACCATTCCATAGAAATCTCTGATAGATTCTCTATATCCTATTGATTATGCCTTTTGGTATCCAAGCTAAGGACATCCAATAAATTGGGATGGCCTCCAATACTGATTTGATAAGTACTAGTCTACCTACCCGGGAGAACCACCTGTGGTACCAAGCATTTAGCCTCTTGTTGATCTTTGCAATCAACCAAGTCTAGTCTGTTGTTTTGTAGTTGACAGGCTTGAGATGAAAGCCCAAGTATTTTAGGCCTTCTTCAAATCTGACAAAGTTAAAAGGAAAACGTTGTTGTGCATAGTGGGACTCAAGTGGGGAGTAGCCATGGCCGGAGATAATGGATTTGGTGTTGTTACAAGACATACCTGTAGCCATGAAAAATAGTTGAATAACATAGTTGACCACCGTTGTATCTCCAAGGGATCCATTCATGAAAATAATAATGTCATCCACAAATAATAGATGTGTCAGAATGTAGTTGTCAGTAATCTTGAAGCCCCTCAACTTGCCTCTGTCCCTTTCATCAATCAGACATCTACTCAGTCCTTCCATGACTAGAAGGAAGAGAAGTGGGGATAAAGGACATCCATGTTTGAGGCCTCTCTCTGCATGGAAGAAATTTGTGGCAACCCCATTTATGAGAACATTGTATGAGACTGAATTGATGCAACACATAATCAAATTGATAATCGGGTTAGGGAAACCGAGATGAGTGAGTAGCATGCGAATATAGAGCCAACCGGTCTGGTCAAATGCTTTTTCAAGATCAATCTTAAGGATCATACCTTTGATATTATTTGTGTGCATAGAGTGTAGACCCTCCTGTGCTATCCCTATAACTTCATGAATCTGTCTATTCTTTAGGAAAGAAAATTGTTCAGGGGAGATGCGATTTGATAGAATAGGCTTGAGTCTGTTAGAAATGATTTTTGCAATGATCTTTGTAAATGAAGTTGCACAAGGAGATTGGGAAAAAGTACTTAAAAGAGGAGGGGTGATCTATCTTGGGGATAAAAGCAACGAAGGTGGAGTTAAAAGCATCATATCTTTGCCCTGTTTTCCTTGTTTCCTCCACCACCTCTAGTAGTTCATGTCCTAGAAGATCAAAGAAGGAAAGGTAGAATTCAACCGACCATCCATCAGGTCCAGGGCTCTTATCCTTCTTAAACCATTTGAGAACAACCTCCAGTTCTCCCATAGTGACAGGTTCATAGAGTTCCTCTGCGATATCTTGGTCCACATATCTAGGGAAAATACTGGCAACCTTGATTTTTTCAGCCATTGAGATATTTTGTGATGATTTGTAGAGGTTATTGAAATGAGTGATGCCCATGTTTTCGATTTGTTCAGATGATACATCCTCATTTACAAGCTCCCAAATAGTATTAATTGCCTTCCTACCTTTGGAAAATTGTTGGAAAATTTTGGTATTTTCATCCCCTGCTTTAATCCAGATGGTGTGACTTTTGAGCCTCCACATTTCATCTTTGTCCTCAAGTATTTTAAGGTGTTATTTTTCCAACTCAATGAGATGATATTTTGTAGATTTTGTTGTGAATCCCCCATGAGTAGGGTCCTCAAGTAGTTTAATTTCCTTCTCAATCTTAACAATCTCATGGTCATTTTGATTTCTCTTTTCTTTTTCCCACTCAATGGTCAACCTCTTAATAAGATGTAATTTATATGCAAAGAGGAAAGAGACCATATGAGTTGTGGTGAATTTGGAGAGGAGGAGAGGGCCCTAAATATTGTGGTGATCGTAGTGGAAAAATCGACCATTGGAATTAGGATATGTTAGTGGCAAGTAAGTGGCCTAACCCTACTCTTCATTTTTTACGGTTTAGTTTTTCAGATTAGGTCATCGAGGCTCTGTGGGAGACCCCTGCCCATCCTCAGAGCTGGCTCACACTTTCCAGGCCCTGAAATGCGACCTGGCTTGCATTTTTCAGTGGGAAAAATTGCGAGCTCTCAGTTCCAGGTTAGTAAAATGCGAGTTGGAGGTGGGGGGTGGGTTTTTTGTCTGCTGGTAAGCTGGGGGCCATGGTTAGCAGATTTGTGATGCAATTTTTTTCATTCTAAGCTCACAAACATGATGGTGTTATAAAGGTATGTCATAATTGAGGATCAACTGGTGTGAGAGAGATTTGGATGCTTTTCGGGCTGATATCCAGGGGGTTAGGTGGTATAAGGAGCACTTGCTAGGTATGGGGTACTCAAGTTGGTTGAGAACCCATTGATGAGGGTAGGAGAGCCCTTACTATCAAGGATAGTGAGCTATTTGGATCCAAACCAGTAGTCCTTTATGGTGCAGGGGCACATGATCGAGCTTACTATCTAGGACATTTATTTTTTGACCGGACTCCCACCACTAGGGGTGGTGGGAAACATACATCTAGTTTTACTCCATAGGAGAAATATATTAAAGTTCATGGAGCATCATTGTAGATTGGATGCTCCTGTTAAGGGCACGACCATTCCGATTAGTGATCTAGAGCGGCTATAGACATGGGCGGTCGCCGCAACAGTACTATGGATCCTAGGCAACTAGGCATTCCATCACATCACTGGGTGGAAGATGATGTTGGTAGAGAGTGTTTTGAGCGGGAACTACTATGGGTGGGCCTAGATGATGTTGTCGTTGATGAAATGATAGTTGTCGCTATGCAAGTGACATGTGAACCATGATTGTGATTTTGGTATGGTATTATGTTCGTTCTTCTTTGAGAAGATCCCCATGATTCAACCTCATGTGTAGATCCTAGATGGGGGCCCACAAGAGCCTAGGATGCGCCATTGGGGGCAGCTACTGGAGAAATGAGGGGGAGGGGGAGTCAAACAGGTGTTTCAACTTGAGTTTTTCACACACTAGGATCAAATGTCATTGTACATAGACAGTTATCCATATAGTGCTATGAACTTTCAGGGGGCCCTGACTTGCCACTTCCGCCTGGTCGAGCATGTGGACCAGATGGTAAGTTAAATTTTGTATATATTATGGTGCATTTAAATTTTTTAGAATATGTATTTGGTATTGATTCGTGAATTTTGGTATGTAGATATAGCACCGGTGAAGCAGGCAGGGTATGCAGAACGATCTGTGGCACTAGGTGCTGCAGGATCTAGTGGAGCGAGAGCAGACCAAAGATCTGATTATAAGGCTCTGCTCGATGATGTTAATCACATGTGTGATATGTTTCTGACTGGTGTTTCAGAGCACAGGTGACATGATCATGAGGACCAGTACATTAAGGGATGCATAGGGCTACCCTCAGAGTGGTGAGGGGTCATGCGGTGCATGGCGATGGCCAGGCAGGTAGTTTGGCATCTGCGAGCTAGTGGAGCAGAGCCATTGGCTCGAGACCCTCTAGATAGTGATTAGATATAGGGCATGTGGGGGCCCCAATTTTTATTTTGTAACATGTTGTGGGCATGTTAGATTTCTTTAGAGTAGTGGAGTCCAAACATTTATGATTTTTTTGATACATAACATGGATATGCATATTTTTATATATGGCGAGTATATGGTTCACCATTTGTTTTATTATTGTCTTGTGTTAAATGCATGTGATGAGTGCCAATCTAGAATATTGTTTGCAATTTTATCTACATAGTGATTATGTGCTCTAGGTACATGAATGAATGTAATGGATTTGAATTCACTCACTAAGAGTTTCACTCGTAAATATTTTCTAAAAAGGACATGGTTATTCACACAATACAGGCCATTAAATTGCATGACAAGAAACAAGGAATCTAAACGAACATGAAGATGAAGGATGCGATGATCAAGGGCATCGAATAACAAACCTATCACTACATCATATTAGGCCTGGTTATTGGTGGCAGATCCAATGCATACGCCATTGGAGAGGACCAACAAATGCAAGGGGTTAAAAATGGCCCAAGCTGCCAAGGTTAGATTCCAGGAGAAGCGGATTTCACCATCGGCATGGACGATATACGATGTGGATGATGGAACCATCTGAAAGGAACCACAAGACAACAAATGAAATGATGGTGGACAATGCAAGCTACCTAAATGCAGGACATAAATAAAAACCGCATGTCAATGGGAGATGCTATGGGTAAAATTTATTGAGATAAAGTGCATTGTGAGGGTTATGAAGGAGTTGGCCTTCGAAATCCTCTAGAAGGTATGACCCCTTTCCCAAATCCTTACTAATGACATAAGGTCCTAGCCATAATGAGTCAAAATTCCCATGACCAAGGACATCATGGGCCTGGTCATACACTAGAACAAGATCACCTTCGTGGAAGGTACGAGGGTGGAATTTTCGGTCATACTGGGCTTTGGTGCGTTTCTTGGCCACTTCAATGGTTTACAATGCAACGTGATGGTCTTCGAAATCACGCTCAAGCATGATAAGTATTTGTTCTCAAGGTTGGTTGTCAGGGAGAAGTTCGATGGTTAGTTGAAGGGAGGGGATTTCACACTCGATCGGTAAGACTACCTCCTCGCCAAAAAAAAGGTGGATTAAACCTGGTGGCAGTTTTAACATAAGTCCTATAGGCCCAAAAAGCAGGGAAGAGCATAAGGTTCCAGTTGGTTTTGTGCTTGTTCACCATCCGTTGAAACATAGTTTTAAGGAGTGTATTAACCGCTTCAACTTTTCCATTACCTTGGGGATAATAAGGCAATGAATATTGGTGCTCAAAGCCCAACAGAGAGGATAGCTAACGCCATATCTCATCTTTGAAATGTCGGCCATGGTCAAAGACCAATTGTTTCATAAACCCGAATTGAGCGATAACATGGCTAAAGAAAAAGAGAGATGTGGTAGTCGCCGTGTTGTTGAACGTTGGCATGGCCTCAACCCATTTGGTGAAATAGTAAACCACCATGATAATATACTTCTGGTTACCAGCAGATGGAGGTCGAAACTCCATAAATTCAATGACCCACTTACAGAAGGGACCAGATGATACGACAGGTGTTATCACTCCCCCCAACTTCCCAAGGCTGAGAGTGGGATTGAATGAAGGTAACCATAAACCAGGCTTTAGGTTAGGTAGAGAGCCCTACCAGGACTATAGAGGGCTCTCTCAATGTCACTTTGTAGTCAATTAAATGATTGAATATTTAATGATCTTAGGCTAGGAATGTAAGCTCAGTAAATAGGGGTTTTGTTTGGTTTTTCTATGTTGGATAGGAATGACGGTTAGGAGACTAGGTCTAGGGTTTATGTCAAATTTCAAGGTCAAGTTGCAGAGATATAGATGAGTTCAGGTAGGTAGCTATATATCATGCTTAGTTTGTCATTTTTTATAGAATCAAATGATATAAAATCTGAATGAGCACTAAGGTGAATTCATTCATTTAGAAGAACATAGACATATAATGTAAATCTTGTTAAGACAAAGCATGAAAAGGCATGATTTCTACTTATAGACTGACAAGATAAACACATTGAAGCATGTATATGAAAGAGGAAAAAATATCATTCAAAATGTTAATATAAACATACAGAGAAATAAAAAATGCTCCAAGGCATACCAAAGAATTCTCAACACAAATTATGCAACATTGTATTTGATTTCATTCCAAAAGGCTTGTACAATAGCTCCACTGCCAAAAACAACTACCCAACCCAAGAAAAGACTAAAGTGGGTCTAATTATAGAAAACATGAACAATGAAACCTCATAGGGTATAAATCCCATCCAAAATTCATCATAATTACAAGAGATGAGTCACTTCCTAGAATTTAGGGAGGTTAGAAACCATTCCCTCAAATTTAGCTAAAGACTAGGAGTGTGTGTCCCCCACATTAAATTACATGTTTCCTCATGATAAGAGGAAAAAAAAAACTCAATTACTCCAATTCCAACTCAAAGGACAACAAAACCTCGAAAATCTGACTTTTTTCTGGACTTGACAAGTGTCCTGAGGAATACTATTCATATGCATAACACCTTTTTACAGATGTGTAACACCTCTTTGCAGCTGATTTCAAGGGACTTTAGGGACTTAAAATCCAAATCTAGAAGATAGGTGAAATATCCCTGTGTGTCTAGTTTCTATAAAATCTTGAATTTTGAAAAATGACCCATGGAAAGCCCTCCAAAAGTGGATTCTCCCAGGATTACTCCAGATGCGTAGTGCCTAGTCAAAAATACTGGCAGAAGTATAGAAAACTGGTGGTTTTTTGGTTTTTTCTTCCAAAATAGAGATTGTCATGCAAAAAGGGTTCATGATCTGTGATGTACTCATCAAAATGCATCCAACCATGTAATTCATTCATCATTTAGGTGCCCTATTAAAAGGCGTAACACCTTGACGCTATGCATCTGTGAAGGAAAATTTTCTGAACTTGCCAAAAATCAGAATTTTCCAAAAAAAAAATATCTGCAAAAATAGGGCTTAAAGATGGATCCATATCTCTATAACCATAATGTGGTTTGAAAAATGGAGAGAGGTTGTTTCTATTTGGCATGTTGTGAACAAAACCCTCCTCTTTTTTTCCAAAATACTTTCCCATTTGCTCAGAATCCAAGTTCGACATTGATCACTCAAACTTTGCAGAAGCGTAGTGCACTCTAAGCATAAGCATAACACCTACTTTGAAAGGGATTTTGGAGGCCTTCCCAGAGGATTCTTGGGATGAAATTGGTATTTTTAGAAATCTTAGGAAATCTAATACAAAATGGAGTCATAAAGCACTACAAAACCCTGCTCCAAACCCCTGAAACATTGACTTGAAGACAGCCTATTCAAAAGCGTAGAAAATGACCCGGAGAAACTATATTTTGGCATTTATCTCAAATCATAACACCTATGCATAAAGGGAAGGATGTTTCTGTTATTTGGCCTATGATTGTCACTTTCACTTTTCGTAAATTCATCTCCATTTTTTCAGAAATAGATTTTGAAGCAAAATTGTCCTGGTGTGCAATGTAAACCCTAGAAAATGATCACAAAGCTATAAAAATGATGCCATGGGTATGAGTTGGCTCAAATATGAAGTGGTGACCTCCTTTGTGGATTTTTTTTTTAACTTTCCATGGTGATTGTGAACAAGATGAAACCCTAGCTAGATGGAGTGGGTAGGGAAAGTAGATTTTGGGAAAACAAGGGATAGGGATAGGGTGACTCTAGGGGTTGAGATGAGGTGTAAGGAAGCTAAGGAAAATTCCCAAAAAAATTGTGATAGTAGGGTAATGTGTTAGCTTAAGGATTTGAGTGGAATTAGTTGAAATGGGTTTGGGGAAGTGGGTCAAAATAGGAAAAAACAGAGATTTTCCAGTTTTTCTTTGAAAGTGCAATGAGGAGTTAGGGTTTTGATGAAAGAAGGGTAAAGGGGAATGTGAGTGATAGGAGGTGTTGGGGTAGGGTTTTTGAAGGGTTTGTGAGGGATGATTGAATGTTTACATGGTAGGAAAAAGGGTCTCCAATGGTTAAAACTAATCAAGGAAGGAGAAACCCTAGAAGGTAGGATAGAAAAACCCTAATGATAGCACACACTCATACAATGATGAAATGACTTGAAGAAGGCTTTGGAAGTGTCCACTTACTGTGTAGGAGGCCACATGAGATTTTCATAGTTATTTTGAAGCTTGAAGGGCTGATTTTGAGGTTGATATGAAAATATGTAGCACTCTCTCAGATGTGTAGTAGAGGCTTCCAGATGCGTAACACGGGCTTTTTGGAGCAGTTTTCTTGATTTTCTTCCAACCCTTGACAATAATGGATCAATTCTCAAGGTAAGCAAGGATATCTACCATACATGAAAATAAAAGTGAGTTGAATAAGCTTTCTTTTTCCTCTTTATAACATCTTGAAATGAATTTTTGTCTTTTAGTGAAACCAAATACTTTGAGGACAATTTTTCCTTTTTGGAGCAATTTGACAATGAAACAAGTTTTGAAATAAGACAAATTGGCTTACTTTATTCACATAACTATGATAAATCCATTTAAGAGACTGATATGATGAAAATGAAGCCTTGTTCGCCCTTTTTGGTGACATATTTTGACTTTTTAGTGGCAAAACAAGGACACCTAGACAACATACCCAGATGGAGATTGAGTGACTTACCTAAGACTCTAAATGACAATGAGTAACATGACCTCTGAGATGATGATGGCCATGGATGGGATGAGGGGAGTATAATTTTAGAAATATATCATATGCAGTGACCAAAATTTGTTTGAAAACTTGTTTGAAAAGACAAAATTTTGACCTAGGACTAATAAAAAGTAAACTGAAAGAGCATATTTGATCACTGAACATATTGACACTAAAAACAAGATGGAGGGGAGCAGGTGGTTCTCGCACCTTTTGGGGCGAATATTTGACAATTGGAAGTGTATCGTATATGTTGCTAAGCATCATGATCAATATGGGAAGCGAACTTCTTGGTTCACAAATAGGTAAGGATGTCGTCGTACGAATGATCATCCAAAGTAATGGAGAACAAGTGCTCATTAGGTAAATCATCATTAACCGACGGATCACGTGTACTAGTAGGAAATTCAGAAATGAGTTTAGCAACAACTAAACCTTTCTTACTCGGGTGTGACGAATTCAAGATAAATTTCTTGAAGGATAACGATCCAATGGGCATACTTCCCATTAATGATCTGTCGACTAGATAAGAAAGCCATGGGGTTGGAATTGGTCACAACCTTGGTGGAACGCATAAGGATATAATAGCGAAGTTTTTGGACTGAGAACACAATGGCCAGTGCCAACTTCTCTTCATGTGAGTAGGATACAGGGGGTCCCAAAATTTTCTTACTGACATAATAGATAACATATTTGTTTTCGGTGTCATATTCTTGAATGAGGACCCCAACGACCGAGTGGGTGGAAGTTGAGATATACAACATGAAGTCCCTCTCAAAGTTAGGTGGACTAATCAAGGGAGTGGAAATGAGAGCATGTTTCAAGGAACTAAAAGACTATTGAGCATAGTCATCCCAAACAAATGGAATGTTAGATTGAAGGAGTCTTAGGAACTCATGTGCAGTGGTGGCATAGTCAGGGATGAACCAACGAAGGAAGTTGGATTTGCCTTGAAGGCTTTGTAACTGGTGCAAGGTACGAGGAATGGGAAGCTCAAGAATGGCTTGAAATTTGAGGGGATCAATATTTATACAATATTTGGACACAATAAAGCCTAAGAGATGATTGGAAGGAACACAAAAGACACACTTCAACGGGTTGAGGCAGATATTATACTTGCGACATCAAAGAAAGCGGTATGAAAATCGTGAATGTGTTGCACCCGATGCGTAGAATGAGCAGTGAGATCGTCAAATAAGCAAGGATAATATGATACAAGTCATGGAAGCAGTAAGACATGGCCTACTGGAAGGTGGCTCCGACATTATTTAAACTGAAAGGCATGACCCTATAAGAAAAAGTTCCCCACAAAATAATGAACACATTTTTTAACTGATTAGCACGACATCTAGTAATTTGGTTATACCCAGAGAAACCATCCATAAAGGATATAACCTCATGCAACACACACTCATCAATGATTTGGTCAATAAAGGGTGTGGGGAAGTTGTCTTTGGGAAAATCTTTGTTTAGGTTGCGAAATTCAGTGCAAACACGAATGGTGCCTTGTTTCTTGAGAACGGAAACTGGGTTGGAAACCCATGTGGTGTATTCAATGGGATAGAAAAAACCAGCCTACTTGAGCTTATCGATTTCGACTTTGATAGCCTCTCATCTGGAAGGATTGATGGGTCTGAACTTTTGACGGACAATATTGGCATCGGGCCATGTATCGATATGGTGTTTGACAATGGCGGGATCAAGTTCGGGCATCTCTGAATAAGACCAGACAAAAACATCAGATAATTCCTTGAATAACTTGGTGTAAGTCTCAATTTCTACCAGGATGCAATGTTCCCCCAAGTTAATGTTTTCTTCTACCCCTGGTTTATTATAAATGTTTATTTTAATGGTAGGAGAGATGTTGGCCATGTTTCCTTCTTCGAAAGCATTTGGTGCAGGAAGGGGATTTCTAAACAAATCAACTTCATCATGAATGAATTATTTAGACTCCACAACATACGGGTCATGGGACTACTACAAAAGGAAGTATGCACAATGGTGCATATCATCTTAGGGAAAATTATGGGTGTTCATGGCTTCCATAATGTCTTCATCGTAATGGAATATGGGAGGGACATCAAGTATACAAATCTCAATCATGAAAATAATCAGTTGAGATTGAGTAGATGAGAAACAACCAAGTCAAAGGGAAAAGATGATTCCCTTTGCCTGATCCAAGGCACCAAACAAGAATGGAAGTTGGAACCAAGGTACATTGCCCTCTAGACTTGTCTTTTGGAATGAATGTGCTGATGTCGACAGAAGGAGGTCCACCATAGGTGAGGCAATGATGAATCCTCAACTAAGGCACAAGGGATTATAGTAAAATGAATGATGGACTGACACCAACGATGATTATGGAATAGGGGATACTTAGTAGCGGACAAATGACTTCCCTTGTTAGAGCATAAAAAGCATGAATGACCTGGCAGGGACTGACTCAACTCTGGAGGGGATGGGGGATAGTATGATTGGAGGCCAAAATGGTTGACACGAGAGGGATAAAAGGAAAAAATAGATGGAATACCGTAACAGGAGGCAAAGGGAATCAGGACAAACTCCATGAATGTGGTGATGACTCAACTCAAATGTTGTGAATAAGGGTGACTCGATGATGTTTCCACACAGAATAGGCCCAGTGGGGACCATAAAAACATGAGAAAAATATGGTCACTCATGACTAAAATCAACACACACGTTGACAAGTTTGAAGGCAAAGTGGTGCCCTAAGTACAAGCAACACATGTGAAGAAATTCAATTTCAAGAGGCGAAAAAGTGACCCTTCTTGAAAAAATGGCTTCCTGGTGAAGTGTCAAATTACCAAAAAAAAAAGGAAGAACCATTATAGTTCTATGTGATAGCTTTCCAATGGTGCCGATGATTTTTCAACCCGAGCTATGGTTTGGTCACAATTAGCGAAGGAACATTTAGGGTTTTTCCTTTAAAAGTGTGATTTCCCTTCAATTTGATTCATTTTCTAAGTGAGTTGTCGTGAATTTGGAGAGGAGAAGGCCCTAAATATTTTGGTGATCGTAGTGGAAAAACTAGCCATTGGAATCAGGATCTATTAGTGGAAAGTAAGTGGCCTAACCCTACACTTCATTTTTGACGGTTTAGTTTTTCATATTAGGTCCTCAGGGCTCTGTGGGAGACCCCTGCCCATCCTCATAGTCGGCTCACACTTTCCAGGCCCTGAAATTTGACTTGGATAGCATTTTTCAGTGGTAAAAACTACAAGCTCGCAGTTCCAAGGCAGGAAAATGCGAGTTGGAGGTGGGGGTGAGTTTTTTTTTCTACTGGTAGGCTAGGAGCCATGGTTAGAAAATTTGTGATGCAATTGTCTTATTTCTGAGCTCACAAACATGATGGTGTTATGAAGGTATGGCAGAATCGAGGATCAACTGGTGTGAGAGAGATTTGGATGCTTTTTGGGCCGAGATCTAGGGGGATGAGGTGGTATAAGGAGCGCTTGCTAGGTATGGGGTACTCAAGTTGGTTGAGAACCCATTGATGAGGGCACGAGAGCCCTTACTATCAAAGATAGTGAGCTATTGGTATCCAAACAAGGAGTCCTTTATGGTTCACAGGAACAGTATCGAGCTTACTATCCAGAAAATTTATTTTTTGACTGAACTCCCACCACTAGGGGTGGTGGGAAACATACATCTAGTTTTACCGTGTAGGCGGAATATATTAGAGTTCATGGAGCGTCATTGTAGACCGGATTCTCGTGCTAAGGGCACGACCATTTCGATCAGTGATCTAGAGCAGCTAGAGACACAGGCTGTCACCGCAACAGTATTGTGGATCTTGGGCAACCAGGCATTCCATCACATCACTGGGGGACAAATGATGTTGGTAGAGAGTGTTTTGAGTGGAACCTACTATGGTTGGGCCCATATGATGCTTTCTTCGATGAAATGACAACTATCTCTATGCAAGCGACATGTGAACCAGGATTTTGATTTTGGTATGGTATTATGTTCATTCTTCTTTGAGAAGATCCACATGATGTGACCTCATGTGTAGATCCTGGATGGCGGCCCACAAGAGCCTAGGATGTGCTACTAGTGCAGCTACTGCAGAGAGGAGAAGGAGAGGGAGTCAGACGGGTGTTCCAACCCAATTTTTTCACACACTAGCATCATATGTCAATGTACATAGATGACTATCTATATAGTGGTATGAATTTTCAGGGGGACCCTGACTTGACACTTCCTCCTGTTCGAGCATGTGGACCAGATGGTAAGTTAAAGTTGTTATAAATTTGGTGCATTTAAAGTTTTTAGAATATGTATGTGGTACTAATTTGTGACTTTTGGTATGCAGATATAGCACTGGTGAAGCAGATAGGGTATGTGGGATGATCCGTGCCACTAGGGGCTGCAGGATCTAGTGGAGCGAGAGAAAACGAAAGACCTGATTATGAGGCTCTGCTGGAGGATTTCTGTCGCAGGTGTGATATATTTCTGACTGGTGTTTCAGAGCAAAAGTGGCATGATCTTGAGGACCAGTACATCGAGGGATGCATAGGGCTGCCCTCAGAGTGGCGAGGGGTCATGCGGCGCATGGCGATGGCCGGGCAGGCAGTTCGGTATTTTCAAACTAGTGGAGCAGAGCCATTGGCTCAAAACCCTCTAGGTAGTGATTAGATATAGGGGCAAGTGGTGCCCACAATTTTTATTTTTGTAAAGTGTTGTGGGCATGCAAGATTTATTTATAGTAGTGGACTCCAAACATTTATGATTTTGTTGATACATAACATGGATATGCATATTTTTATATATGACGAGTATATGGTTTGCCATTTATTTTATTATTGTCTTGTTTTAAATGCGTGTGATAAGTGCCAATCTAGAATATTGTTTGCAATGTTATCTACATAGTGATTCCGCGCTCTAAGTACATGACTGAATGTAATGGATTCCAATTCACACACTAAGAGCTTCACTCGTAAATATTTTCTAAAAAGGACATGGTTATTCACACGATACACACCATTCAATTGCATGACAAGAAAAAATGAATCTAAATGAACATGAAGATGAAGGATGCCATGATCAAGGGCATCGAATAAAAAACCTATCACTACATCATATTCAGCTTGGTTATTGGTGGCAGATCCAATACATACGCCATTGGAGAGGACCCACGAATGCAAGGGGGTAAAAATGGCCCAAGCTACCAAGGCTAGATTCCGAGAGAAGCGACTTTCACCATTGGCATGGCTGATATATGATGTGGATGATGGATCCATCTAAAATGCACCACAAGACAACAAATAATATGATGGCAGACAATGCAAGCTACCTAAATGTAGGACATAAATAAAACACACATGTCAATGGGAGATGTTATGGTTAAAATTTCTTGAGGTAAAGTGCATTGCGAGGGTTATGAAGAAGTTTGCCTTCGAAATCCTCTAGAAGGTACGCCCCCTTTCCCAAATCCTTACTAATGATGTAAGGTCCTAGCCATAATGAGTCAAAATTCCCATGACCAAGAACATCATGAGCATGGTTGTATACTAGAACAATATCACCTTCGTGGAAGGTACAAGGGTGGAATTTTCAGTAATACTGGGCTTTGGTGCATTTTTTGGCCACTTCAATGGTTTATAATGCAACATGATGTTCTTTGGAATCACGCTCAAGCATGATAATTCTTTGTTCTAAAGGTTGGTGTCAGAGATAAGTTCGATAGTTAGGTGAAGGAAGGGGATTTCACACTCGATCAGTAAGACTGCGTCCTCACCAAAAACAAAATGGAAAGGAGTAAACCTAGTGGCAATTTTAACAAAATTTCTATAGGCCCACAAAGTAGGGAAGAGCATAAGGTTCTAGTTGGTTTTGTGCTTGTTCACTGTCCATTGAAACATAGTTTTAAGGATTGTATTGACCGCTTCAACTTGTCCATTACCTTGGGGATAATAAGACAATGAATATTGGTGCTAAAAGCCCAACATTGAGGATAGCTCATGCCATATCTCATCTTAGAAATTTCGGCCATGTTCAGAGACCAATTTTTTTAGAACCCCGAATCGAGCGATAACATGGCTAAAGAAAAATAGAGTTGTGGTAGCCGCCGTGTTGTTGAACGTTGGCATGGCCTCAACCCATTTGGAGAAATAATCGACCACCATGATAATATACATGTGGTTACTAGCAGATGGAGGTCATCACTCCATAAAGTCAATGGCCCACTTACAAAAGGGACCAGATGATATGACAGGTGTTATCACTCCCCCCAACTTCCCAAGGTTGAGAGTGGGTTTGAAGGAAGGTAACCATAGACCAGGCTTTAGGTCAGGTAGCTAGCCCTACCAGGACTAGAGAGGGCTCTCTCAATGTCATTTTGCATTCATTTAAATGACTGAATATTTAATAATATTAGGCTAGGTATGTAAGCTGAGTAAATAGGGTTTTTATTTGGTGTTTATGTGCTAGATAGGAATGACGGTTAGGAGACTAGGTCTAGGGTTTAGTTCAAATTTCAAGGTCAAGTTGTAGAGATATAGATGAGGTCAGGTAGGTAGCTTGAAAGCATGCTTATTTTTTCATTGTTTATGTTAGGTCCCTATATTACTATTATAGTCCCTTATTTTTGTTAGTGTAACCCCCTTATTGTTATTATTGTACCCATGTAACCCCCATATTATTATTATTGTGCCCTTAAATTATTATTGTTAGGTCGGATAGGAATATATATGTGGTTACTAGCAGATGGAGGTCATCACTCCATAAAGTCAATGGCCCACTTAAAAAAGGGACCAGATGATATGACAGGTGTTATCACTCCCCCCAACTTCCCAAGGTTGAGAGTGGGTTTGAAGGAAGGTAACCATAGACCAGGCTTTAGGTCAGGTAGCTAGCCCTACCAGGACTAGAGAGGGCTCTCTCAATGTCATTTTGCATTCATTTAAATGACTAAATATTTAATAATATTAGGCTAGGTATGTAAGATGAGTAAATAGGGTTTTTATTTGGTGTTTATGTGCTAGATAGGAATGACGATTAGGAGACTAGGTCTAGGGTTTAGTTCAAATTTCAAGGTCAAGTTGTAGAGATGGAGGTCATCACTCCATAAAGTCAATGGCCCACTTACAAAAGGGACCAGATGATATGACAGGTGTTATCACTCCCCCCAACTTCCCAAGGTTGAGAGTGGGTTTGAAGGAAGGTAACCATAGACCAGGCTTTAGGTCAGGTAGCTAGCCCTACCAGGACTAGAGAGGGCTCTCTCAATGTCATTTTGCATTCATTTAAATGACTAAATATTTAATAATATTAGGCTAGGTATGTAAGATGAGTAAATAGGGTTTTTATTTGGTGTTTATGTGCTAGATAGGAATGACGATTAGGAGACTAGGTCTAGGGTTTAGTTCAAATTTCAAGGTCAAGTTGTAGAGATATATAGATGAGGTCAGGTAGGTAGCTCGAAAGCATGTTTATTTTGTCATCAGGTATGTTGTGGGTCCCTATATTACTAGTATAGTCCCTTATTGTTGTTAGTGTAACCCCCTTATTGTTATTATTGTACCCTTGTAACCCCCATATTGTTATTATCGTGCCCTTAAATTATTATTGTTAGGTCGGCTAGGATTACATTGTGGCCCCACTAGGATTACATTGTGGCCCCATGGACTCCTATATATAGAAAGGAGGTTTTGTAATTTGTATCATCCAAGAATGTTTCATTCATGTAATGTATTGGAGGTTGCCCCCTTGAAGTGGCTTATTTCTAAGGCGTTAATATCTCTTTTCTTCTATTTTTGGAGCTAGTTTCACAATATTTGGTATCAGAGCTTTCGGATTCTAGGGTTTTGCTACTCCAAACAGGTCATCATGGAATTTTCGCTATAAAAAATTTTCTACGAAGGTTCAGAAGCTAAAATTTTTAGAGTACGAAGCCAAAATCCCGAGGAACATCGTCGAAAAATTTTAGAGCTTGGTTTGCAATATTTTCGGAGATATGATCTATGGAAGTTTTGATGTAGGATATTGGGTATTTTTACGGCTACAACCATACAAACAAATGTCCCTCAAGCAAGCTAAGAAGGATAATAAATTATCGCCAAAGTACTATGGCCCTTACGAGGTGTTGCAAAAGATTGGTACTATGGCATACAAATTGGAGCTTCATGCTTCTTCACGAGTGCCTCCATTTTTCCATGTTTCATGCTTAAAGAAGGTTATAAGTGAAAATCTTCCAGTTCAAACAATATTGCCAGAACTTGATGAGGAAGGAAAAATCATATTGGAACCTGAAGCGATCATGGAAAAAAGAACTCGACAGCTACGAAATCGATCAATTTCAGAGTATCTCATCAAGTGGAAGAACTTACCCACTGAAGATTCTACATGGGAGGATGATAATTTTATACAGAAGCACCCAGAGCTACTCAAGCCTTGAGGACAACATTTTTTTGAAGGAGAGGGGCATGTTAGGTCCCTATATTACTAATATAGTCCCTTATTGTTGTTAGTGTAACCCCCTTATTATTATTATTGTACCCATGTAACCCCCATATTATTATTATTTTGCCCTTAAATTATTATTGTTAGGTCGGCTAGGATTACATTGTGGCCCCATGGACTCCTATATATAGAAAGGAGGTTTTGTAATTTGTATCATCCAAGAATTATTCGTTTATGTAATGTATTGGAGGTTGCCCCCTCGAAGTGGATTATTTCTAAGGCGTTGATATCTCTTTTCTTCTATTTTTGGAGCTGGTTTCAAAAAAGTGTATAAAATTAAATGATAGAAAATCTAAATGAACACTGAGGTGAATTCATTCATTTAGAAGAACGTATACATATAACGTAAATCTTGTTAAGACAACGCATGAAAAGGCATGATTTCTACTTATAGACTGACAAGATAAACACATTGAAGCATGCATATGAAAGAGGAAAACATATCATTCAACATGATAAGATAAACATATAGAGAAATAAAAAATGCTCCAAGGCATACCATAGGATTCTCAACACAAATTATGCAACACTGTTTTTTATTTCATTCCAAAATGCTTGTACAATAGCTCCATTGCCAAAAAAAACTATCCAACCCAAGAAAATACTAAAGTGGGTATACTTATAGAAAATATGAACAATGAAACCTCATAGTGTCAAAATCCAATCCAAAATTCATCATAATTACATGAGATGAGCCACTTCCTAGAATTTAGGGAGGTTAGAAACCATTCCCTCAAATTCAGCTAAAGACTAGGAGTGTGTGTCCCCCACATCAAATTACATGTTTCCTCATGATAGGAGGAAAAAACAACTCAATTACTCCAGTGCCAGCCCAAAGGACAGCAAAACCTCGAAAATCTGACTTTTTTCTAGGCTTGAAAAGTGTCCTGAGGAATACTATGCAGATGCGTAACACCTTTTTACATATGTGTAACACCTTTTTACAGATGTGTAACACCTCTTTGCAGCTGATTTCAAGGGACTTTTAGGACTCAAAATCCAAATCTGGAAGATATGTGAAATATCCTTATGTTTCTAGTTTCTATAACATCTTTAATTTTGAAAAATGACCCATGGAAAGGCCTCCAAATGTAGATTCTCCCAAGATTACTCCTAATGTGTAGTGCCTAGTCAAAAATACTGGCAGAAGCATAGAAAACTGGTGGTTTTTTAGTTTTTTCTTCCAAACTAGAGATTGTCATGAAAAAAGGGTTCCTGATCTGTGATGTACTCATCAAAATGCATCTAACCATGTAATCCATTCATCATCTAGGAGCCCTATTAAAAGGCGTAACATCTTGGTGCTACGTGTCTATGAAGGAAAAAATTTTAGATTTGCCAAAAAATCAGAATTTTCAAAAAAAATATCTGCAAAAATATGGCCTAAATATGGATCCATATCTCTCTAACCATAATGTGGTTTGAAAAATGGAGAGATTTTGTTCTTATTTGGCATGTTATGAATAAAACCCACCTCCGGTTTTCCAAAATACTTTCCCATTTTCTCAGAATCCAAGTTCGATGTTGATCACTCAAACTTTGCAGAAGCGTAGTGCACTCTGAGCATAAGAGTAACGCCTACTTTGAAAGGGATTTTGGAGGCCTTCCTAGAGTATTTTTGGGATAAAATTGGTATTGTTGGAAATCTCAGGACATCTACTACAAAATGGATTCCTAAAGCACTACAAAACCCTGCTCCAAACCCCTGAAACATTGACTTGAAGACAACCTATTCAAAAGCACAGAAAATAACCTGGAATGGCTGTATTTTTGGCATTTCTCTCAAATCATAACACCTATGCATAAACGAAAGGATTTTTCTATTATTTGGCCTATTATTGACAAAATTCGCTTTCACTTTTGGTAAATTCATCTCCATTTATTCATAAATAGATTTTGAAGCAAAATTGTCCCTATGTGCAATATAAACCCTAGCAAATGATCACAAAGCTATAAAAATGATGCCATGGGTCTGAATTGGCTCAAATTTGAAGTAGAAACCTCCTTTGTGGATTTTATTTTCACTTTCCATGGTGCTTGTGAACAAGATGAAACCCTATATAGATGGAGTGGGTAGGGAAAGTGGATTTTGGGAAAACAAGGGATAGGGATAGGGTGACTCTAGGGGCTGAGATGAGGTGTTAGGAAGCTAAGGAAAATTCCCAAAAATATTGAGACAATATGGTAATGTGTTAGATTAAGGATTCGAGTGGAATTAGTTGAAATGGGTTTGGGGAAGTGGGTCAAAATAGGAAAACACGGGGATTTTCCAGTTTTGCTTTGAAATTGTAGTGAGGAGTTAGGGTTTTGATGAAAGAAGGGAAAAGGGGACTGTGAGTGATAGGAGGTGTTGGGGTAGGGTTTTTTAAGGGTTTATGAGGGATGATTTAAGGTTTATATGGTAGGAAAAATGGTCTCCAATGGTTAAAACCAATCAAGGAAGGAGAAACCATAGAAGGTAGGATAACAAAACCCTAATGATAACACACACTCATACAATGATGAAATGACTTGAAGAAGGCTTTTTAAGTGTCCACTTACTATGTAGTAGGCCACAAGAGGTTTGCATAGTGATTTTGAATCTTGAGAGGCTTATTTGGAGGTTGATATGAAAAAATGTAGCACCCTCTCAGGTGCGTAGCAGAGGCTTCCAGATGCATAACACGGGCTTTTTGGAGAATTTTTCTTGATTTTATTCCAACCCTTGACAATAATGGATCAATTTTGAAGGTAAGAGAGGATATATACCAAACATGAAAATAAAAATGAGTTGAATAAGCTTTCTTTTTCCTCTTTATAACATCTTGAAATGACTTTTTGTCTTTTAGCGAAACCAAATACTTTGAGGATAATTTTGCCTTTTTGGAGGAATTTGGAAATGAAACAAGTTTTGAAATAAGACAAATTGGCTTCCCTTATTCCCATAACTATGCTAACTCCCTTTAAGAGAGTGATATGATGAAAATTAAGCCTTGTTCGCCCTTTTTGGTGACATATTTTGAATTTTCAGTGGCAAAACAAGGACACCTAGACAACATACCTAGATGGAGATGGAGAGACTGACCTGAGACTCTAAATGACAGTGGGTAACATGACCTCTGAGATGATGATTTCCATGGATGGGATGAGGGGAGTATAATTTTAGAAATATATCATATGCAGTGACCAAAATTTGTTTGAAAACCTATTTGAAAAGACAAAATTTTGAACTAGGACTACTAAAAATTAAAATGAAAGAGCATATTTGATCACTGAACATATTGACACTAACAACAGGATGGAGGGGAGTAGGTGAATCTCGCACCTTTGGGGTGAATAGTTGACAATTGGAAAAATGTTTGACTACTTCAATACAATCACTAAATAGAGAAGGCAAAAAATACCCAACACACGATTTTTTGGGCAGTGGCCAAACCAGATTAGTGGCCACCACAAGCACCGCTATGGCAGGCATTAAGGACTTTCTCAACTTCAGCTGCGCGAGACAACGACGAAGGAAAGAATCAACACCATGATGATAAATGTCATCACCAATGAGAACGTAGTGTGGGGCTTGGTATCGTATATTTCGTCGAGCATCACGATCAAGATGGGAAGCGAAATTCTGGGTTCACAAATAGGCAAGGATTTCGTCATACCAAGGATCATCCAAAGTAATGGCGACAAAGTTCTCATTAGGTAAATCATCATTAACCAGCAGATCATGCATACTAGTAGGCAATTCATAAATGAGTTCAACAAGGCAAAAACCTTTCTTACTTGGGTGTGACGAATTCAAGATCGAATTCTTGAAGGATAACGATCCAATGGGTGTACTTCCCATTAATAATCCATCGACTCAATAAGAAATCCATGGGGTTGGAATTGGTCACAACCTTGGTGGAATGTGTAAGGATATAATGGTGAAGTTTTTGGACCAAGAACACAATGGACAGTGCCAACTTCTCTTCATGTGAGTAGGATACGGGGGGTTCCACAAGGTTCTTACTAACATAATAGATAACATATTCATTTCCAATGTCATCTTCCTGAATGAGGACCCCAAAAACCGAGAGGGTGGAAGCTGAGATATACACGATGAAGTCCCTCTCAAAGTTAGGTTGACTAATAAAGGGAGCGGAAATGAGAGCATGTTTCAAGGAACTAAAATAATATTGAGCATAGTCATCCCAAACAAATGGAATTTTAGATCGAAGGAGTCTTAGAAACCCATGAGTAGTGGTGGCATAGTCAGGGATGACCCAACGAAGGAAGTTGGATTTGCCTTGAAGGCTTTGTAACTGGCGCAAGGTACAAGGAATGGGAAGCTCAAGAATGGCTTGAAATTTGAGGGGATCAAGATTTATACAATATTTGGACACAATGAAGCCCAAGAGATGGCTGGAAGGAACGCAAAAGACACAATTCAATAGGTTGAGGCAAATATTATACTTGCGACATCGGAGAAAAGCGGTACGCAAATCGTGAATGTGTTGCGCCCGATGCCTAGAACGAGCGGTGAGATCGTCAAGGTAAGAAAGGATAATATGAGACAAGTCATGGAATTGGTAAGACATGGCCCGTTGGAAGGTGGCTCTGACATTATTTAAACCGAAAGGCATGACCCTATAAGAAAAATTTCCCCACAGACTAATGAACATAGTTTTAACTGATCAACACGACAGCTAGTAATCTAGTTATACCCAAAGAAACCATCCATAAAGGATATAACCTCATGCAACACACACTCATCAATGATTTGGTCAATAAATGGTGTGGGGAAGTTGTCTTTGGGACAATCTCTGTTCAGGTCACGAAATTCAGTGCAGACATGAATGGTGCCTTGTTTCTTGAGAACGGGAACCGGGTTGGAAACCCATGTGGTGTATTAAATGGGATAGAAAAAACCAACCTACTTGAGCTTATTAATTTTGACTTTGATAACTTCTCATCTGGAAGGATTGATGGGTCTCAACTTTTGATGCACAAGATTGGCATCGGGTCATGTATCGATATGGTGTTTGACAATGGTGGGATCAAGTTCGGGCATCTTCGAATAAGACCAGATGAAAACATCACGAAATTCCTTGAATAACTTGGTGTAAGCCTCAATTTCTTCCGAGGTGCAATGTGCCCCCAAGGTAATGTTTTCTTCTACCCCTGGTTTATCGAAAATGTTTATTTTAATGGTAGGAGAGATGTTGGCCATGTTTCCTTCTTCGAAATCATCTCGTGCAGGATGGGGATTTCTAAACAAATCAACTTCATCATGAATGAAGTCTTTAGACTCCACAACATATGGGTCATGGGACTGCTACAGAAGGAAGTATGCATAATGGTGCATATCATCCCAAGGAAAATCAGGGGTGTTCATGGCTTCCATAATGTCTTCATCGGAATGGAATATGGGAGGACTGGCAGAAGGGAGACCACATGATGCGGTGGGGCTACTTGGTGCATCATCATGAGAAATATGGTTCACATACACATCACTATGGAGGGTAGACGAAGATCTAGTAGATGAAAAATCTACTGATGTTGAGACCAAGGTGTTAGACCAAGGAGGCTCGACCGAAACAGAATGGGAAGCTCCAGAGGGGTCTTCCACCGTGGATCTCATGGATGACGACAGATAGAGAATAGTGACTGAAGAGTTCATCATATTGAAATCATGGGAAGGTATCGCAATGGGTGCAGAGATGTGCTCTGGTTCCGCTGAAGCAGAACTCACAAGTAAAGGAGTAGATGATCCACTACAGGTGGCCTCTATTTCGCTAATTTCTTCAAGGGTATCGCGAAATTCATCGAGACGAGGATAATTATGAGAATAGTGGCCATAAAGGTTGCACAAAGCACAAGGGTGGTTCATTTGCAATTATTTTAGTTTCTTAGCTGAATCAGGTAAGGTAACATGGACCTCCAGGATGTTAGATTTAGGAAACGTTTCGTTGACCATAGGCTTGAGACAAGGAAGCTCGGGATAGTTATGGGTGGCATGCCCAACAACATCACACAAAGCACGGGGAGGTTTCGACTTTGGAGGCTTGGTTGTAGCTGGAGTTGTTTTGGGGAGCCTTATCCTTAGGTTCCTTCTTTTTGGGTTTTCCCCGCTTAGTGGATGCTTTCGCAACAGGAGTAGATTCCTACTAAGGTGGTTGCGGCACTGAAGTGAAGGGAGGGGTCATGGCGACCGGTTGAACTAGGGTCAAAGAGGGATAAGGTTTTAATTGACCAGGTGGAGTGTTTGCTGGGGAACCGAAGTACCAAACTGGGATCCCCAAGGTCAAATTTGGTAGAATCAACGTAGCCATAATAGGCAGCGAAAAGAATCCAGAGGGGGGAGCTAAAAATGGTATCTGACCAGAAGGGTAATGGCTTGGAAAATTTTCTCCCAAATAATTAAGGCTTGGGGGGAGAATTCCTGGTTGAAAAATATTGGGAGAGACACTAGCAAAAGGAGAAGGTCCTGAAGGTTGTGTCGAGTGAACAACAGCAGGTTGTGAAGGCGTTGGCTGCTGGCTTGTCGAACCAGGCCACTTCTGGGTAGCCCGAGATGTTTGCAACATGAAAACACTCTATGAGTTGGGCTCAGTGATAAGAGAGGGGGGGGGGACCAGGGAATGAACCAAGTAAGGTGGAATATTTATATACTCCTAGTGAAACACTTGTGAGAGGTGTGATTGATTGGTTATCAGACACCTAAGGTATGATGGAATTAGGGGAGGTTTGAGACTTCGATTCGTAATATGTCAATTGATCGATGGTGATGATCTTTCCATTGTGGGGGAAGCACATATTACGGTGAACCGCAGATGTGACAAATGACATCGCATAGGTGTAGCTACGACCCAGGAGAATATTATAATCCAATGGGGAATCAATGACTTCTATGTTAATACAAATAGTCTTGCTCGCAAGTGTGACTGGACAATTGCAGAACATGCCAAGGGGCTGAGAAGGGTGACCGTCCTATGCACGCAAAGTGATGGTGGATGGGCCAAGTTGGGTGATCCAAAATTATTCCAGAGATAGCTGGACATCACACAAGTGAATGTGCCCTCATCAATGATACATCTCTGAACATGGGCATTACGAATATTAACTAGTATTTGGAAGGAAATGGATGAAGGTAAAGGGGGATGTTGTGATTTTTCAACAGCAAAGATGATCAAAAGATAATCTAAAGGATCCGTAGTTCCCAAAGCATATATTAGAGCATTTCATTGAGATGGGCATGTCTAGAGGACTTCCAACGTTAACATGGCAACGGGAGACTGCACCAAGTCATCTACTATGATGTAGGTGTGGGCGGATTTGGAAGAAGAAACAATTGAGCATAATGGACGTTTGTGGATCTTGTGAATGACCTCTGCCTTAGGCGGAGGGATCTGTAAGGGAAAAATTGGTGTCGAAATGGACTCTGTGGGAACTTTGGTTTGGGACTCAATTGCTAACGTAGCGAGTTGCTTGTCATATTGGTGCGACTGGGTCTGAAGGTTGACATCAGCAATATTGACCTCTTCAAAATTCATAATGAGAATATGGTAATTAGGGGTACCAGACTGTAGGGGCTGAGGGGCAGCCTGACCTTGAGGTTGTTGGGAAGCAACATATCTTTACTAGGGGAAATGATTAGTGAACACAGCCGGTTGAGATGGCACAATGTTTGGAGGAAGCGACGTGGTGGCTTTCTGTCCTTTAGACGCTGCTTGTGCTTCCCGCAACTGGTGAATCTAGGGTAAAAGGGGACACTTATGAGTATACTGGCCATGGACACCACAACATGAACAAGGTTTGTATGTGCGAAGAGGCTTGTTATGCTTGGGTTGATCGCTCTGTTGTAGGTTTGTGGTGTTAGGCTAGTTCCCTTGGCGTGAACTCGGTTTATTACCTTGGCGCCCTTTGTTACCCTGCCCTTGTTGGTTCTGGCTGCCTTTCCCCTTATTATTTTTATTTGAATTAGAAGGATTGGTCGCGCTCTATTGCACACACACCTGACCTTGAGGAGGTGGTGGTTGTTCTGGCAGAGGTTGAGAAGGCACGGGAGGCTGGGGCACGGATGCCAGAGGGGATGGAGCACCGGTTGTGCATAAGGATAGAAAGGAGGAGGGGAAAAATTAGGGTAAACAGGTTGAGAAAAAACTAGCTCTGGCATCGGTTGATGTGGGTGGGAAAATTCATAAGGCATGATTTGACCAAGATACAAGTTTTCGAGAGGGGGATAGGTGTTGGAGGAACTAGTCCCCCCCTTGGGGTAACCATAATTCATAGAAGGATGAGTATACGGATGTGAAAGAGATCCAACGATACCGTCAGCGACATGAGATTCCCTCGATGCGTTTTCACTATTAGAGTCAGTTTATCAGTGATAAAAAATAGCTCTTTTGAGAGTTATCCATCAGGTCATTAGTCAATTTTTTTGCTTTTTTATTTAGATTTTAGCAATAATTTTGGTAACTGAAGAAGTATCATCTTGATACGCTTCTCCTTCACATGATTTCATCCCCATTTAGAGGTCTAAAGTCAATTTTTTCATCTCATATAGGTCAATTCTACGTTTTGAAATTGCAAATGGAAAATATTTACATTTCCACTATCAAATCCAGCAGTTTGTCTTCCGTCCTATTCACAAAATTTGGTTGGAGGAGTAAGATTGTTTTTTGCAGTTCTAATAAAATTCCACATGTCATAGAAAACTCATAATATGTTGTTATATTCATGAAGAAAGGAAGAGAATTGCTGAGAAAATTATTTCAAACCGCATGCTTTATGAATTTTTATTCTTCAAAAATCCAAAATATCATTCTCAAGGCCATAGGATTTATCCTACATGTCATCCTCCAATACCCATATGACACAATAAATAACCTATCCCGTCACTTATCCAAATCACATCATATTTATTATACCCCTACCCCACCATTCATTAAATGTCACTATATGTTAACCACCTCCCATCTTATTGTTCATCCGCCGCACCATAGTTAAATCCAATGGCTTGCATGCGACTTTGGCCCCCCCTCATCATCCGAAACTTAACGTCGTGGAGGGGGCCGGGAGTCCAAAAAGGGTGGTTTCATAAATCCACCTTGTTGTAACGACAGAACCTGAAAGTTGTGACGCCACACCCCCTCATAAAACCATTTATCATCAATAGACCCTCCTAACCAAACATCGGAT
Source organism: Pinus albicaulis (assembly GCA_034641835.2). Classification (NCBI taxonomy): domain Eukaryota; kingdom Viridiplantae; phylum Streptophyta; class Pinopsida; order Pinales; family Pinaceae; genus Pinus; species Pinus albicaulis. The sequence goes on from CM076570.1 coordinate 659,136,055, forward strand.
GAAACCATCGTCTAATTGCTGTTTGTGGTTGCCACATGGATTAATGCATCACAACTAATTGAATTCTCACACTCGTATAACCGTTAGCGAATTAAATTCAATGCTAACCGTTAATCCAACATACTCGTGCCTCTTTCAACAGGAAATAAACTAAAAAGTTTATAAATTCATCCTAAAAACATGTTTAAACCTTCATTTTGATTCACTCTTCTTTGTACATTTCTAGAACTCCAGAAAGAAATTTGACCACTGTCTAAAGCCTCCTTTGCAGTTGTCAACGTTTTTCAATTTGCAGAGCCTTCTCCCAGTCATGCCCCCAAATAAAAAAGGACCAAAAGAACCAGTAAGTCTACTACTTCATCATCAAATTGACTTCCATCATATACCATTAGTAGACAAAGAACATAAGATCCATGAAACCCTTTGTTGGCTTGAATTGTTTGAAATGTATTTATGGTTAGAGGATAAATTTCTGGATAAATCTGATGATATAGGGTTGTGGGATTCAAAATTTCCACATTATATCTTTCCTCACACCCACAGTGCCCCGAAATTTGTCAAAAAATTCCAAGCTTGGTATATACCTAACCAAAGAGCTATTATCACTCCTACAGGAGAGATTTTAGTAACCATAACTACCCAAACCATAGAAAAAATGATGCAATCCCCCATCATAGAGAATGCCACTCCATTTTCTCAAGAAGCACTGATTGAAATATATTTAGCTATTTATGACTGAAAATTCTCCATTACCAAAGAATATTATTGGAGAAGACTAAAATAAATTGCCATAGTTACTACAAAATTTTCAAACATCAAAGGCACAATGACAGAAAGGGTGCTTTTGGGAACATTGAGCAATGATATTTTTATTCAGTATGAGATAAAACATGTTTTCGTGGTGAGGCCAACTTTATCCAAGTACATTGAAATGGATGAAGTTTACCGTAAGGTAAAAAAATTGACCATCCCAGATGAACAGCGCTAGGAAAAATTGTGTGAATTTCAGGAGTAAATGGTAGAAGAGAAAAGTCAACTTATGTGTGATCATCAATCAGCTGACAGCCAACACAGTCCACAATTTTCTCCTTTCACCAACTGTTTACTGTTAGAGCAGCACCAACGCATCAAATCGACTTTATTTCCATGTTACAGTTAGAGTCCAATTTGGAAAATAAAACACTATATGTTAAGATAGTATTTATGTAATCTGTTGTAATTTTTTTTTTCTATAAATACTTCACTATACGAAGTATTCTATTTTGGTTGGATAATTTGAGTTTTGAGAATTATGTGTATTACTATGGAGCTTTTGTACACCTTTAATGAAATCAAATAAGTTGCAGCAGATTTTGTGAGATTCATGTGGTATTTCTTTTGAGCATTTTTTTTTCCTCTCTCTTATTTCACTCTCATTTCAACTTCTGTATGAAAATATTACTAGTTTATAAACAGAAATCAGTAATATGCTCTGTTTATTAAGATTTTCACAAATGTGCATTTCTTTTGAAGAATAAATTCATGTTATATGCTCATTCAGACTCCTACTTTTCCTATCATCACATACACAATGATAACTTAATTTTGCTCAATAAGTCTAGTTTCCTTGCCTTATTTTATTCTTTGCAATTCAGTCTTTGAAATCAGTTTTAGTTGACTGATCATTATTTTTATCTAGGAAAAAAAATTTAAAACAAATTTCAAACATATTAACTTATATCTAGTATAAAATCTGGTACTCAACCTTAAATTGACTATTTTAAAAAAAGGTGACATAGAGAGAGACCTCTCTGGTTAGGTAGGGCTAGTTACCTAGGTAAAATTTGGTTTGTGATTACCTTTATTCTAATCCTAATGTTAGCCTTAGGAAGTTAGGGAAAGTGATAACATTTTTGGCGCCGTTACCGGGGAACGATTGCTAAATATTCCCTGCGAAGATTTTTCTGAACATGTTGAAGTCAACACCTGAGCCAAAATATATTATTCTGATCTTAAGCTGGCTCCAAAAAGATATACCAGGTAAAAACCTGACCCTAATCCATCACCACTTGTATAAAATCCTGAAAGTATTTTGGGAAAAAAAAAAAATAAGTCTCGACAAGCAGGAAGAATTTTTCCTCCACTGATTAAATCAAATTCCCTGGCTACGAGGTTTGTTTTAGAAGATTTGGATTTTTCTCCAAAATCTGAAAATATTTAATTAGAACCAATTCTGAAACTTTTCTCTAAGAAGCTACTTTTGACCCTTTTGATTTTGAGTCTTTTACATCATTTTCTGAAACCTTTGATTCTGAAACTGATACTGATGTTTGGTCCAATTTCCATAAACTTAAAGGCTCAGTCGATAATTTCAAGAAACCTTTGAAAAATTCCTATTTTAAATATCAGCAACAAACTTTTGGTACATTTTTTACCTCATCTTCTTATACAGTTACACCATCTGTTCCTCCTTTCATTCCATCCACATCACAATTCACACCTCCGCCACCTCCTCCATTAATCATGGCCAGATTTTCTCCACTGATTCTGCCAAGTCAACCTACTGCTCTACCTCAAAATTATGGTCAGAGGCTACCTCTCTTTGATGGAACATCAGAAATTACAGCCTATCAGCATGTGGTTAAAGTAATTGACTTTATAGACATTGAAGAAATAGACAATTATGATGCTAAGATGTGTATTATTGCTCAAATTTTCTCTGGATAAGTAAATAAATGATTTCACTCGCTTGGAGCTAGTACAATTGGTACCTCACAACAAATAATTTATTTATTCATGGAAAAATGGGAAGAGAATAAAAATCCACTACAAATTCTTGCTGAATATAATGCACTAAAAAGGAATACAAATGAACATGTCCAAGAATTCATGGCTAGATTTAACAAGATATATCATTCAATTACTAATAATATCAAGCCTCCCCCAGGCCTTGATTTACTCCATTATCCTGATGGTTTTGACCCCGACATGGCCTATCAGCTGAGGGAGAGAAACCCATCAAATTTGGAAGAAATGAAATGAGTGTAGAGGCCAATCTGATTATTAAAAAATCCAAGGTCAAAACAGAGAAAAGAGTCACAATAAAAGAAGAAGCACCCACTTCATCAGAAGGAAAAATTGATACTTTGATCAAAGCTATGGAGAAAATTATGGATAAGATGTCCAGTGTTGATCGACAAGCTAAACCTTCTATAAGAAATCCCAATTTCAGGGGTCAAAATCAACAACCCCAATACATGATCAAACAAAGGGAACAGATGGGTTAGGATCCACAAATTCAACATCAAGTTCAGACACCATTCCAATAGAATTATACTGAAGGTCATGATGAAGATGATGAAGAATAAATTTCTGGGGAAAACCATTTGTTTGAGGAAAATAAACAACCTTTCTTCCTCACTAAATAAGATCAATATTCTACAGAAAATTGTGCATGAGAAGACCAAAAATATGTCATACCAAATGAAGAGTTAATGTGCATTGAATATTATTAGATAGGATACCAAAATACCCTCACCCAATTTCAAAGGAATTATGGTTTTAGGAGTAGAAATTTTCCTCTAATTTCCAATCAAAAGAAGCAAAACTCTCAAACCAATACTCAGCAAAAAGAAGTTGTTGCACCAAACAGAAGAAAAGAAAAGGCACCTGCTGCTTCTACCTCTCCTAAAACTAATTAAGAATCCACCAGCAATCAAAGAAAAGATCAAGAAGTTCAATAAGGACATAAGAAAGATTATTATTTCAAAGAACGACCTGAAAATAAAGACACATCACTGAAAGAGATAGATAAGCATCCTGCTCATTTTTCCCTTGAAAATGAAATTTCTAAATTGAAAGTCTCTATTCCTCTGATTGTGATAATGAAAAATGATCAGTACAAGTTTCAAGTTACTATGTTGCTTAGAGTTGATCAAACATATGATATGGTTAACTTAAGTGATGATCATCATGAGCTTCTTTTTGGTCTTGTTGTTGATGGAAAATTAGAAGATTGTGAAGTTCCTCCATTTTAATTAAGTCTCAAAATCCATGATTTTATTCTTCGTAATGCAATTCTTGAATCTGGAGCATCACACAAACTCATGCCTAAATCCGTTATGGATAAATTAGGACTAGAAATCACAAGACCTTATCATGATCTCTATTCATTTGATTGAGGGAGGGTGAAATGTCTTGGTCTAATCAAGGATTTAGTGGTCTCATTAGAACAAATTCCAGCCAAGAATGTCCTCATGGATGTTGTTGTGGCTGACATCCCACCTAGGTATGGAATGCTATTTTCTAGATCATGGGGAGAAAATCTTAGAGGAACATTGCAGCTTGACTTTTCATATGCAACAATTCTTATCTTTAGAAAATTCAGGATTCTTTACAGAGAAAGTAAGATGAAATATATGATCATTACTATAGAAAAACCTAAAAATCATCCCATTCATGCTGTACATACAGATTTAGAATCTTTTCTTTTATTCAGTGAAGAATGATAAGCATCTTCATAGTTTTTTATTGAAGAAAAATAAAAAAATCCAGAAAATTTAATTTCTGTTTTAGAATTGGCAGAGACAGAATTATGTAAAATAGTGCCAAACTGTTTAGAATTGAAGACATCTCCTCAATAAGAAAAAAAGAAAACAATAGAAAAAACGTAAATTTTGGATACAACAGAGTATCACAAACAAAAAACAAAAATCAGCCATCTGATTTGTAGCTTCCAAATGAAGAATATAGTCTCTGGACTATGGATTCTGATGGAGCAATGGGAAAAGAAGGTGTTGGCATTGGAATATGGATTCACGGTCCAATAGATCAATCATTGGACATCCATCCAAATGTTAGAATGTCTCCCTACAAACTAGCATTTGACTGCACAAATAATGAAGCTGAATATGAAGCCTTGGTTACTGGCCTAATTTTTTTTTAAAAGCTTGGTGCAAAGAAAATTTCTGTATATGGCGACTCTGATTTATTTATCAAGCAATTCAAAGGAGAGTATTAGGTAAAACATCCCAGAATGAGAGCTTACCAAAATGCAGTCCTAGATATTCCCAAAACATTTCTTGAATATACTCTATCATTAATTCCTAGAAACAACAATGTTATTGCTGATTCTCTTGCCACTTCTTCTAGTATGTTCAAAATCCCATTGTATCAAAACAAAAAATATGAAATAAATGTCAAACATCGCCCTGCTATCCCTGACAATGTTCAATATTGGAAAGTGTTTCAATATGATGATCAAATCAATAACTTCTTGCAAACAGAAGAAGAATTCATCAATGCCCAAATAGATGACCATGAAATTCATGCTATAGAGATGCAAGTACTACAGCTTATGGAAAATTCTATTTCAAGAGGTTTGATACCTTTGGAAGAACTTTTTGACCACGATGATTTTGCAAGAAATCCTACTATGTCACCAACAGAAGTGGGAGTGGACGGTCTAAATATTGGAACTTCAAAAAATCTAAAGATGGTGCAGATTTTCAAAATACTTGAGTCCAGAAATGAAAGTTAAGTATGCAGTACTTATGTCTCAATTTTCAGATGTATTTGCTTGGGAATATTCATATTTGAAGGTCTATGATAAAATCATTCTTCAACACACTATCCGTTTGAAACCAGATCAAAAACCATTTCACCATAAGCTTATAAGGATGAATCCAAAATTGCTCCCTTCTATTCAGAAGGAAGTAAACAAATTATTCACTATTGGAATAATTGTTCCTATCGGTTTCTCAAACTGGATATCTAATCTAGTGCCTGTGAGAAAGAAGGTAAAAGAAATTTGATTATGCATTGATTTTCAAAATCTGAATAAGGTATCATTAAAAGATAATTATCCACTACCAAAAAAGGACCACATTCTACAAAGGGTAGTTGGATCATATAGATTTTCTTTGTTAGATGGATACTCAGGATACAATCAGATTCTTTTTCACCCAAATGATCAAGAAAGAAGACAACTTTCACCACACCTTGGGGTACTTTCACGTATGCCAAAATGCCTTTTGGTTTGAAGAATGCAGGAGAAAATTTTCAAGGAGCAATGGATATTGCTTTTGCCAATGAAAAATATTTGTTTTTGGTCATTTACCTTGATGATATCATTTTTTTCTCAAAGACAGATGAGCACCATTTTCATCATTTAAGACAGTCTTTCAAAGATGCAAAAAGTTTGGTATTTCATTAAATCCAAAGAAGAGCCTTTTTGCTATGGAATAAGGTAAATTTTTGGGACATATTATATCTAAAGATGGCATAATAGTAGATCCTTCAACAGTTGAAGCAATTCAGAACTCAGATTACCCTAGGCACAAAAATGAGATTCATTTTTTCAATGGTAAGATTAATTTTATGAGAAGATTTGTTCCCAATCTTGCTGAACATTTGAGGCTGATTACTGACATGTTGAAGAAAGATATTGAAGTAAGATGGTTTGAGGAAGTGAAGAAGTCATTTAATCAAGTCAATTTAGCTCTATCTCATGCTCCCATTCTCATTAGCCGCGACTATACACTTGATTTTATAAATTTTTCATTTTCTTCAGAGAATACACTTGTTCTTTTTTTAATACAAAAGAAAAATCAAAATATAGAATAGCCCATTGCTTGATTTAGTAGAACAATAAGAGATGTTTCCTCAAAGTACAATATAATTGAGAAAAAAGCTTTAGCATTAGTTAAATAATTGAAGGATTTTATAGTGTACATTTTACATTCCCATGTCATTGCTTATGTGCCAAATGATGTTGTTAAAGAAGTGCTCACACAGAATGATCCAGAAGGTCGTAGAGGTAAATGGATTGTTGCCTTGCTAGAGTATGATTTGAAGATTAAGCCCACAAAATTAATTAAAGGACAAGGCCTGGAAAAGGTAATGGTAGATTCTAATCTTCATGCCTTAGACATAAAATACATTGTTGCACTGTCTAAAGAAAAAACTGCTGGAAAATTACATGAGATAGCTTAAATATTTTCTTTGTCTCCCTGGTATGCTGATATTGTATATCTTATGCAACATTTGAATCCTCCACCTGGAATGCCAAGCAGTAAAGGAAGATCATTGAAGTTAAAATGACTGAAATATTGCATTATGAATGGTGTCCTATACTGGAAAGATCCTAGTGGAATATTGCTGAACTGTTTAGTTGAAGAAGAAGTTTAGAAAGTCGTGACAGATTTCCATAAGGGTGACTGTGGAGGTCATATTTATTGGAAAACCAAAACAAATAATATTTTGAGAGCAGGTTTTTATTGGCCCACATTATTTTCTGATGTCTACAAAACAATCAATAGTTGTAATGAGTGTCAAATATTTCAAGGAAAAAGGAAACTTTTACCTTTTCCTCTTAAACCAATTGAAGTCCAAGCACCATTCCAACAATGGGGACTTGAATTTATTGGTGAAATTCATCCTCCATCTTCAGCTCAACACAAATGGATTCTCACTGCTACAAATTATTTTACCAAATGGATTGAGGCTATTCCCAGTAGGCAAGAAAATGATTCTGTTATCATTCAGTTTCTTGAAAATAATATTTTGTCTCAATTTAGCTATCCATACAAGATTATCACTAATAATGCAACTTCTTTCAAATCTAAGAATATGATTTATTTTTGTGATAAATATCACATTATACTTGGTCATTCTACTGCATATTATCCTCAGGGAAATGGACTTGCATAATCATCTAATAAGTATTTGGTGAATATTATGAAGAAGATGTTACAGGAAAACAAAAGGAATTGGCACAAGAAGCTTACAAATGCTCTGTGGGTTGATAGAGTGAGCACAAAAAGATCAATTAGCATGTCATTGTTTTCCCTTCTTCCTTGGTTTTTCTAGTAATGAAGATTTTGCAGGAGGTTGAAAGTGAACCTAATGACATTCAGAGAAGTATCAATCAGATGATACATTTGCAATGATCAAGAGATGAAGTTTTCAACAATACTTTAAAGCTGCATGACAAAATTAAAAATATTTTTGATAGAAAAACAAAGGCTGATGACTTCAGGATTGGAGATATTGTACTAAGATGGGATTCCATAAATGAAGATAAGGGCAAGCATGGGAAGTTCAAAAATCTATGGAAAGCACCTTACAATATCATTGCATTCAAAGGAAACAAATCATTTTTACTAGAGGATCTTGAAGGACAAGAAGTGATGGGAGGACCTATCAATGGTAGGTTTCTAAAGCATTATATTTCTTGAAATCTTAAGAAATAAATTCATTTTCATTGTATATACCAGTTTACATTTGATATCCAAGAAAACACAATAATTTCTGCTGAATTTTGAAGCCTGAGGAGAATGCCATAAGACTCCTACAACAACTCTTGTTTTCTTTTAAAGTTCATCGTTTTTAGTCAGTTATTGAGTCATAGTCATTTCAGTCTTTCCTAATTCAATGTTTTCAGTATATTTAAAGTTTTTCATAATCTGGTTGACTCCATAGCCCAATGGATAAGGCTACTTGATCTACGGTGTTCTTGACACCTTCTGAAGGAGCTACCATCCCTAGCTGGAGACAATGTTAGAGTTAGTTTATCAGTGATAAAAAACAGCTCTTTTGAGAGTTTTCCATCAGGTCATTAGTCAAATTCTTTTGCTTTTTTAGTTAGCTTTTAGCAATAATTTTGGTCAATGAAGAAGTCTCATCTTGATATGCTACTCCTTCACATAATTTCATCACCACTAAGAGGTCTAAAGTCAGGTTTCTCATCTCATATAGGTCAATTCTAGGTTTTTGAATTGTCTATGGAAAATATTTACATTTCCACTATCAAATCCAGCAGTTTGTCTTTCAACCTATTCATAAAATTTGGTTCAAGGAGCATGCTCGTTTTTTGCAGTTCTAATAAAATTTTGCATGTCATAGAAAACTCATAATCTATTGTTGTATTCATGAAGAAAGGAAGAGCATTGTTGAGAAAATTATTTCAAACCACATGCTTTATGAATGTTTATTCTTCAAAAAAAAATATCATTCTCAAAACCATAGGATTTATCTTACGCGTCATTCTCCACTACCCATATGACATGTTACATACCATATCCCATCACTTATACAAATCATATCATATTTATTATACCCCTATCCCACCATTCATTAATCGTCGTTGAATGTTAACCAACTCCCATATTAGCATTCATCCACCACACCATAACTAAATCCAACGGCCCGCACGTGACTTTGCCCCCTCTCATCATCCGAAACTTAACATCGGGGGGGAGGGGAAAAGGGTGGTTTCATAACCTGACCCCACAACTACGTAGCAACCATGCGTGATTTCGTACCCCCCCCCCAAAAAAAAAAACCATTTACCGTCGATAAACCCCTCCGAAATCCCGCTTATCCACCGGATGAAACCACTGCCTCGCACGCCATTCGTGTCATGCCACATGGAATGTGCCACTGTCCAATTAATTGAATTCTCACGCTCTTATAATTGTTAGTGAATTAAATTCAATGCTAACTGTTAAGATAGTGTACCCATGACCCTTGCAACGGGAAATAAACCAAAATGTTTATAAATTCATCCTAAAAACATATTTAAACCTTCATTTTGATTCACTCTGCTCTGTACATTTCCAAAACTCTAGAAAGCAATTTGACCATTGTCTAAAGCCTCCTTTGCAGTTGTCGACGTTTTTCAATTTGCAAAGCCTTCTCCCAGTCATGCCTCCAAAGAACAAAGGACCAGAATGTTATAGGTCAATTTGGGCACCAATCCTAATGACCTAGTTAAGCTGGACATCATCCCCAAAACCAATGAATAGGGTCTATCATCCCTTATCATTTCATTTGCTACATGACCTAAGATAAAGAACAAGAACAAATCATCCATGAATTCCATTGCAAGGTTTCCAAGATTTGAAGTACATGTTATATCACCTATGAGCTCACCAACGCAGTCTCTCAAGGGACTAACTGCTTTGCATACGCAGTTACCTCCATTCAAGGGTGCTCTGCAAAGCACTTCCCGACAGTACTCAAGGGCGTGTTGGTCAATTGGGAGCGAAATTCTCATTGTTCTGGAATCTCCACATGGCCAGTGCCTTCTAGAATAGTGCGTATGTGTCAAACTTCGAATCCATGTGTCCATTCAACACCTCCAAGTTTGGGAACATGTCTTGCCTATTATTAGAAAGTCATTGATTATGAAACTACCTTAAGCTCATGTATAAATTGAGCACAGATCCTAATGCTTGAAAGGAAGAAATTTGGTAGAGAAATGATGTTGGAATCTTAATTGAGGGTTTGATTTGAGTGATATGTTGTTGGAGAGATGTTCATTGTGATGAGGTTGGGATGATGTTGGAGTTGGTGACATCAAATAAATCGCTGGTTGTAACCTCCCCTTCTATCCATTAATAAATATTGTTGCTTACTTACCCACATATGTATCTATATAAGCTTATGTCTTTCATATTATGGATTATTATCTGATGTATATGTTTCATGTTTCATTTATTTAACTAATTAAAGTGAATAGCCATCTACATATTGCAATCTCTTTGTTGTTTAGTGTTTATACTTGCAGGAACTAGTCTGGCGATCAAGCTTGGATTGGAAGCTACAACAAGAGTGACAGAATGAGAATAGGAAGTGCTTGGACTCCAAGTTTCCCAATATTTCTGTGTGTTTATTTACTATTATGAAAAGTATCTACAAAGTCTTTGATTTGTTGTTCTAAATGCATAGCACCACATTTAGCAAATGTGCTTTATCCATAATCCATAAGTCTGCATAACAAAGAAGAACCAGTAATTCTACTACTTCATCCTCAAATTGACTTCCATCATATACCATTAGCAGACAGAGACCATAAGATCCATGAAACTGTTTGTGAGCTTGAATTGTTTGAAATGTATTACTGGTTAGAGGATAAATTTATGGATAAATCTGATGACACAGGGCTGTGGGATTCAAAATTTCCACATTATATCTTTCCTCACACCCATATTGCCTCGGAATTTGTTAGAAAATGCCAAGTTTGGTATATACCTAACCAAAGAGCTATTATCGCTCCTACAGGAGAGATTTCGTAACTGTAACTGCCCAAACCATAGAACAAATGATGCAAGCCCCCATCACAAATAATGCCACTCCATTTTCTCAAGAAGAATTGATTGAAATATATCAGAAATTGGATTTTGAAAAAAGGGCTGAAACTCTTGAGTTGTTTATGACTGAAATTTCTCCATTACCAAAGAATATTATTGGAGAAGACTTAAAGAAATTTCCAGAGATACTGCCAAATTTTCAAAAAACAAAGGCATAATGTTGGGAACACTCAGTAATTATATTTTTATACAGTATGAGATAAAACATGTTTTTGTGTTGAGGCTAAATTTTTCCAAGTACACTGAAATGGAAAACGTTTACCATAAGGTAATAAAATTGACCATCCCAGATGAACAGCGCCAGGAAAAATTGTGTGAATTTCAGGAGTAAATGGTAGAAGAGAAAATTCAACTTATGTATGATCATCAATCAGCTGACAGCCAGCGCAGTCCACAATTTTCTCCTTTCACCAACCATTTACTGTTAGAGCAGCACCAGCACATCAAATCGACTTTATTTCCATGTTACAGTTAGAGTCCAATTTGGAAAATAAAACACTATCTATTAAGATAGTATTTATGTAATCTATTGTAAAAAAAAGAATTCTATAGATACTTCGCTATACGAAATATTCTGTTTTGGTTGGATAATTTGAGTTTTGAGAACTCTGTGTATTACTATGGAGCTTTTTTACACCTTTAATGAAATCAAATAAGTTGCAACAGATATTGTGAGATTCATGTGGTATTTCTTTTGAGAATTTTGTTTTCCTCTCTGTTATTTCACTTTCATTTCAACTTCCGTATGAAAATATTACTAGTTTATAAAGATAAATCAGTAATATGCTCTGTTTATTAAGATTTTCACAAATGTGCATTTCTTTTGAAGAATGAATTCATTTTATATTCTCATTCAGACTCCTACTTTTCCCATCATCACATACACAACGATAACTTAATTGTTCTCAATAAGTCTACCTACCTTGCCTTATTTTATTCTCTGCAATTCAGTCTTTGAAATCAGTTTTAGTTTGACTGATCATTATTTTTATCCAGAAAAAAAATTATAAAAAAAATTTCAAACATATTATCTTATATCTAGCCTAAAATCTGGTACTCAGCCTTAAATTGAATATTTAAAAAAAAAAGTGACATAGGGAGAGCCCTCTCTGGTTAGGTAGGGCTAGCTACCTAGCTAAAAGTTGGTTTGTGGTTATCTTTCTTCTAATCCTACTGTCAGCCTTAGGAATTTAGGGAAAGTGATACCAGACACCACCAGGTCTAAGAAGATCCAGTAAAACAGTACAAACATAACTAGATTTGGCGTAAATCAAGTCATATTTTAAAGCGACCTAGAGAGCTTCTCCCTCAAACTGAGGAATATGAGATGTGACATATTTACCAATGGGGGCTAAGATCATTCTAAGAAACCAATCCATATAGACATGGTTGTTTAATGTAGGATCTTGACACAAGCTCCTTCTTCTACGCCATTCTTGGACATTGTTAGAAAGGTGGGTAGCAGAAGATTGACTGGATGTGGTCAAAAACTCAGTACGGTATCATAACAAAGGGGTAACTCGAAATATGATAGAAACACTACAGCAAGAGTCACAAAAGTGGAATTAGACACACCAGTCTGGTCAACATACCACTTTTTAGCTTCTCCAGTGAGCATAATTTGGAACAACCGAAGGCGAATGGAGTCCTCGGCATTGGAATTGGACAAACACCACATATGGAAGGAGATGCATGATTAGTAGGGTCCTCTCTAGTGTTTCCTTCAAAGTTAGGAATTTCGGAAGGAATCTTAGTTGGCAAAGCAGGCCAACTTGCATTGTAGAGTATGGGGTCATTGATTAACTGGCTAAAATCGAGAAGGCTTAAACCTACCATAAAAGGTATTAAGGGAGTATCTAGAATGGTTCCAGTAGTGGTTCCAACATTAGGGACGGGGACACCACCAGCTTGAGGACTTGCACCTGCATTGGCGCCTGACATGGTGATGGTATGAGGGTGAGGGGAACCAGGGTCAAAATTAGAGGAAAAACCCGATGAACCAGAATCAGAGTCAATATGGGGACTCGATGGAGGACTACCTCGGACCCTACGTGGTGGAGTAAGTATTCCTAACAGAAACTGAGGGTGAAGGCTTTGGAGTCTCTGTGATAAACACCTTGGGGGCGCAATGATGGCAAGTCACAAATGACACGAAAAGGTTGAAGAGTGATAAACAAAGGCTCTGTGAGGTAGACTGATTAATTATGATGTTTACATCTTGGCTTGGTAGTGTAAACCAAGTGCTCTTCACTTTAGGTGTGAGTGTGTGCAATTTGTGTGCTAATTTTAATTAAGCCCAGACAGTTGTGTAAAGAAAAAGAAAAAAATTGTTGAAGTACTATAAATAAAACTGAAATGACAGTAAAATAAACAACTAATCATGCATAAATTCAAACCAAAAGAAGGCTTCCCAAACAACTAGTCTAAAAGGTGGGAGAAATTTACTCAAAACAGAAAACATGGAAAAAATATCTAAGGTCTAATGGATAGGGATATAATGACTCATATTTGCTGGAAATGACGCAAAAAATAGCTAGAAAACAAGGGGGGTAAATGTTGAAAAATGTAAGGAGAAAAGTTAAAACCCTAGGGAGAACAAGGGTAACCTAAGGGAAAGACCAAAAAAAATTCAAGAGGGGGTTTTGGATGGAATAATAACCTATCAAAATGGACCTGAAAGAAGGATAGATTAGACCCTGAAACAATGGCTGAAAGTGTTGCAAATCTCAGACTACCTACTTAGCTTAACCCCTCCTAAAAAGGTGGAAGTGTATTGAAACCCTAGGGGGCTTGGTTCTAGTTCAAGGAGAAAAAATGAGCATATCCAGGCCTAAGACGGGTTGAGGAAGAGGCCAGAAAACCCAAAATAGCGCTCTTGGAAAACCCTGTTAGTTACAGAAAAAACTCATAAAAATATTATAGCTCGCAAGTACTGACATGTGGACTATTGAAATCATAGTTATTGGGCAGAAAAGTGTGAGTTGGAGTGGAACTCACGCTATTTGAGCTAAAATATGTGATTTCATGTCCCTTAATACTCGAGCAGTAGGTTGTGGAAAAGTTACTGTCTCTGGCACGGCTGATACCTGTTACCTGCGGAAAACAATAGAAAACAGCCGGAAGTTAGAATTTTGACTCATTTAAGGCATAAAAAATAAAAAACAACATCAAGAGACTAAAAAGAGTTGAATAAAAAATATTTTTACTGAAGCTGCTGGTCACGTAGGAATCTGAATTACAACAGTGGATTCACCATTTGTTAGCGTAAATTATTAACGCAAGTGTACTAAAAAAGCCTACTTTAGTTTTGTGTGACAAACAACCCTAAAAACAGAAATGGTTGCTTAACTTTTTTAGATCTGCAATTGATAGTTAGAACAAATGGTGCAAAAAACAAGATCTATGCAGTAAAAGTAGTTAAATTGTGAAAAGAAATAGTAATTACTCCATGCATCCAACATACAAGACAAGATTTAAAGAATGTTCTATATATTATTACACCTGGTGAAGGGAACAAATAAGTGTTACTAGTCCCCATCAATGGGATGGGTTCTTGGTTGTCCTCAACGCTTCAATTCCAGAATTTCCTCTCTCTCAATGGTGCAAAAAACCCAGAATGTATTGAACTCTATGGGAGCTCAAGAAGAAAAATAAAATAGTAGCATCAATGAGAATGATCAAAGCACAACAATGAAAGTGATCAAAGTGAAGAATGCATGGAAAAACCCTCCTATTTATAACAAAATATTGAGTTATCCTTGATAATGGTGAATAATAAAATATTATTAACCAAGATCTAGATCTAACCGCTTGGAATATTTTATTATATTTTCTTGGAGGGAAAAGATATTTAATTTGGTTAAATACCTTTATTTAGAAATAATAAACAAATAAATGATTTATTTATCATTCCAAGCATCTGGTTAAGGAATAATTAACAAATAATGATTTATTTAATTATTCTTAGGTGATTTAGTCAAATTTAATAAGGAATAATAACTAAATAATGATTTAACTAATTATTCATAGAGAAAAATAAGATAAAAAATGATTTATCTAGTTATTTCTCATAATTGAGTTAAATATGACCATGAATATTATTTAAGAAATGGTTTAATTAATTATTCTTAGAGGAAAATAAGACAAATAAGGATTTATTTAATTATTCCTCATGGGGTTTCTTGTTTAAACCATAAATAACTTAATAAAATATGGTTTATTAAATTATTTGTTATAGTGAAAGCAATTTTACTATGGTAAAATTGGTCTTACATGGTCTACTTCGATCCATCTAATTGTAAATGGTCAAATGACCAAATTTTGGTGATGACACCTACATCAACACATATAAATGTATTACCGTTGGGGTCATATAGTATGCTTTTGGGTATGGATTGGATATATCTTCATAGGACCAAAGTAAATTTCCATGAGAGAGCCATTGAATATTTGGATGAAAATGGATAACAAAGAATATTGAAGGGTAAGAAGAAAGAAACATCAGTTAGGATGGTGAAAACTATGGAGGAAAATCAACAGTCATAGAAAAGGGTTTGTGTTATTTGTAACACACATATATAGTGATAAAGGTAAGGAGGATGAGGATACTTGATCTTACAACAGTTTCAAGATGTGTTTCCAGCAGAGATCTCAGAGTTGTTGCCTCATAGAGAAGTGTTTTTTTCTATTGAGTTGGTACCGGGGGCAACACCAGCATCAAAGGCACTGTAGAGGATGAGCACTCTACAGTTAGTAGATTTGATACATTAGGCCAAGTGTATCATCATGGGGTGCATAAATATAGATTTGATACTACAGTTAAAGGAAATGCTTGAATAGAGATACATTAGGCCAAGTGTATCATCATGGGGTGCATAAATATTGTTTATGAAGAAGAAGGATGGTACTCTCATTTTATGCATTGATTACATGTAGTTGAACACGGTGACCATCAAGAATAAGTATATGTTTTTGAGGATTAATGACTTATTTGATTAGTTGAAGAGAGAAACAATGTTCTCAAATATTTATTTGAGATCAAGATATCATCAGGTATGCATCAAGGAAGAGGGTATTTACAAGATAGCTTTCTGAACCAGGTATGGGAATTATGAGTTTGTTGTAGTTCCATTTGGGTTGACTAATTCTCCAACTATCTTTATGTGCTTGATGAATAGTTTGTTACATATATATCCGAACAAGTTTGTTATTGTATTCATTAATGACATCTTGATATATTCTAAGAATGAGAAAGAGCATGTTGAGCATTTAGCAGTAGTGTTGAGACCATTGCGAGAACATCGGTTGTATGTTAAGCACAGTAATGCAGTTTCTTTCATATAGAGGTAAATTAATTGGGGTATGTGGTCTCCAAGGAAGGAATAACACTGATGGATCTAGAGAAGATAAGAGCTATCATGGAGTGGGCAACTCCTAGAAACGTGGATGAGGTAAGATCATTCATGGGGCTAGCAGGCTATTATAGGAGGTTCATAAGGAACTTCTCTTGGATTGCATATCCTATTATGTCACTGCAGAGGAAAGGTAATAAATTTGAATGGATAAAGGAATTTGCGAAAAGTTTTGAACAATTGAAGTAGTTGCTGAAAAATGCTCCAGCATTAGATATTGCAGATCTAGAGAGAGAATTTGTGGTATGGACAGATATTTTTAAAAGAGGAGTCGGTGGAGTTCTTATGTAGGAGGGACAAGTAATATGCTATGAGTCACGAAAACTGAATTAGCACGAGAAGAACTACCTGACACATGATATTGAGTTGGAATTGATCATTAACGCATTGTAGATTTGGAGGCACTATCTTCTTGGAAGGAGGTTTTTCGTGATGAGTGATCACAGTGGGTTGAGACATTTGTTTGACCAGCCGAATATGAATTCCATGAAAGCTAGAGGGTTGGTCACAATTAATGAGTTTGAATTTGACATCAGGTACATCAAGGTTAAAGAGAACCGGGTTGCAGATTCTCTTAGTAGGAAGATACAGTTGAATCATATAGTAGCTATGATTTCTTATGGGACAAACTTACATGATCAGATATTACATGTAGATCAACAAGATAACAGGTACATGGATCTCAGGCACATATTACAGAAGAGTACAAGTACATGTACATGTAGTGGTACAGGTGCATGTATAGGTAGTGGTACAAGTATAGGTACTATAGGTGAAGGTACAAGTGCACAAGTTGTGGACTATCATCTCTCAATAGATGGTTTGATCATATTTAAGGACAAGATATTTGTTCCAGAAAATAGTGAGTTTAAGAAGATTATCTTGAGGGAGTTTCATGTGAAACCACATTCAGGTCACACCGAATACCAAAATATATTAACAATAGTAAAGAAGTTTTATTATTGACTGAATCTGAAGAAGGATGTGGCAAATTTTGTGGCTAGATGTTTGGATTGTCAGAGGGTAAAGGCATAATGTAGGAACCTAGGTGGAATACTACAACCAATTGTGATTCCAGAATGGAAATGGGAGGTCATTTCCATGGATTTCATCAAAAAAAAATCGAGGACATCTAGACCACATGATTCCATCATAATTGTGGTAGAAAAGTTGACTAAGGTAGCACACTTCATTCTAGTGAAGACTATGTATTCAACTAGTGATGTGGCACAGGTGTTCATTGGAGATGTGGTTAGATTTCATGGTGTTCCAAAGGATATTATGTCAGATAGGGATGAAAATTTCACTTCCAAGTTTTGGAAGGAGTTGATTGCAAGTGTAGGTGTAGAGTTGGCCTTTAATACAACTTATCATCTGCAGACATATGGATAGACATGGACGGTCAACAAGATATGGGAGGAGATGTTGAGGATATATGTGATGCATCAGAAGAGGATATGGGAGGAGTACCTTCCATTGGTTGTGCATGCGTACAACAATAGCTACTAGGAGTCACTGAGGATGAAACTATTTGAGGCATTTTATGTGCGCAGTTGTAATATTCCCATCAGTTGGAGTGACCCGGTGCACATGGTATTGATTGGACTGGAAATGTTAACAGAAATGGAAGAAAAAAGAATCTAATGGAAGCATAGGACAAGTAGAAAATCTATGCAGATCAAAACAGGTTGTTTAAGGAGTTTTAGGTTGGGGAAAATGTTTAATTACGCGTCAAGCCGAAGAAGAGATTATTGAGGATTGGTTCGTGTGCCAAGCCTGCACCTCCGTTTTGTGGACCTTTCAATATTCTTAAGAAAATTGTACCATTAGCCTATCAACTTTCACTACCTCCAACAGTGAAATTCCGTGTGTCATTGCTTAAGAAGTATGTTAAAGATGTTGATCATGTGATTGATTGGTCTGTATTGTAGGTGGAGCCAGATGGAGAATTCCATTTGGAACCTCAGTGTATATTACATAGAAAGGTGTTCATGCCCTAGAACCGAGAAATTGAGCAGGTTAAAGTGCAGTGGAAGCACTTTGGGCTAGATGAAGCTACATGGGAGATGGAAGATAAAATGCAGACTATGTATCCTTCTCTATTCGTTGGTTGAACGAATGTCCTTGATATTTGTTTTCGTATATGTTTTAGGTATATGTTTTGATATGATATTATGATATATGTACATATGTATATGGACATAAATACCACCATGAGTTGTGTTATAAAGCTCCAATAATAGGTATTGGTGTCATGCCATTATGTTGTCATGATGGTTTGCTTCTCAGTAGGTTGATCATTATAAATAATTCAACGACCTAAGTTATAAAGATCCATGGGTAGTATGTTTTTATTTCCACAGTCTTGTTGGTTTTAGGTGCCATTGAACACTGAGGACGGTGTTCCCCCAAGGGGAAGGGTTATGTAACAACCTTGGTGAAAATTCCATGTAATAAAATTTAATAAAGGAAAAATAATAACCACGGTTATGGGACACTTATTCCAAGTTGAATGTTGGGAAAAAACATCCTAGTGTGGGTGTTCATTTTGGTTATTATGGCTAAGGAATTGGAAAGGCAATGCCAAAGGCTTTGGAAAGGAAAAATGGAATTTTTGGAAATTTATTCATGAAAATAATGGAAATTAGGAGAAAAGGAAGGTGAAAGGTCACAAGTTACATGTGAAGATGAAAATGAAGAAAATAGAGGCCTCATTAATAAACAGGCAACTCAAGATTAGTTGGTACCTTTTGTCAATTCAGTTTTGGAGCTCTCTCTCTAACTCTTGGACACTTAGAGTTTTATTGGAGCACTTCAGCTTTGGAATAAGAAAGGAAAAGAAGTAAAAGAGGAAGAAAAGATCAAGCAAGGAAGAGCAGGATCAAGCAACTACAACGGGTTTACTTGCAGGTATCGATTTTCATGTGTGATTTACTTGTTGTATTTGGCATGCATGGTTATGCATGTGTGTTTTTGGTTCTATTTCTATCATTAGCATGGGTTTTTTTAGGTGTGACAATGTTTTTCAACCTTTCCTTTCCATTTCTAGATAACCATGATTTCATGGGGTTCTCATGTTTTGGTTGAGCTGGATTATCTGATGGATTTGAAACTGAGTGAGGTGGATCTTTGAATGAAAGAACACATGGCCTATTAATCCCTTAACCAGATTGTCAATTGTAGTAAAGCCACTGGCCTAGTAACCCCTAAACTAGATTATGGGTTGCAGTAAATCTAGGTATTGTGTGCCTCAGTGGGCCTAATAATCCTCGACCGGTGAATGGCGGGATATACGGTAAAGCCTAGAGTGAAAATTTTTGTAACTAGGGTCAAATTCCACCTTAGATATCTCAGATGATAGAGATGATGATTGCATTGAATTCCTCTTTTCAAGATGACCAAAATCAACCTAAATGTCACCTCATTTGGATAAGAAGAAGTTGGTTTTTGAATTTATGAACCCACTCATATACATTGGATTAGCTTGGCCTTTCACTCATGTGCATATTGGATCAGGTCAGCCTTAAAGAAAAGTAGACCCATTGGAAGACTATAAATACAAGTGACCTCTACCTCATTTAGACACAATGATGAGACACTCTTCTATATTGGTTTTTATCTCGCACGGATCTGAGGCTCATCTACGAAGGTTCAGGTTTGTGCTAAGATGAAATTGCAGGGTTTGAGGCTCTAATATATGATTTAGGGTTTTTTGCAATAGTCACAGGCACATAACAAGAATATTTTGACCATTTTCGCTCCCAAACCAGGTCATGAGTGCGACTGGAGGCTTCCAGTCACAGAGATAACACTTTGTGCATGTGACCATGAGATTAGGGTTTCTGCATTCCAATTTCGACCCTCAATCACACGCTTGCAAGGCTTAAGGGAGAGACTAGGAACCTATAGGCACATGAATGACTCCTCCTCCATGTGACCAGGGACTAAAAGATGAAGTTTTATTATTCTGAATATTTTGCTCAGTGACCACAGGGTTCGATAGTTGACTTCAGACAATGAAAGTTCAGTACAAACTTCAGAATCAGATTTCATAGTGTATACATTGTTCAGCTCATTTTATGGATGTTGTAGTTGTTTTGATGGTTATTTGTATAGATGAAGATATGGATCATTGTAATCTCTTTTTCTGAACCATTTGATGACAATCTAAGAAGAAGAATTTGCAAGGGTTTTCCCCACAGTAGATTTTTCCTTGGTCTCTGACCAATCCTGGTGTCTCTATGTGTGAATGTTTTTTTTCTATAGTTCTTTTATGTTCCGCTACATTGATGATGATGATATTTTTCTTTCTACATAGTTTCATATGATGTTGAATAGTGATGTAAATATGAATAATGTTATCATGTTTTAGGGTGAACTTAATGAGTTAATGCAGAAATGCAATTATCAAAGCAAAGAACAATATAGCCCTATGAAAAATTAGCATAGAGGTGGGTGCTCTCTATTGGGCCTAGGAATCCCAAGATGGGATATACGGTAAACACTGGAGGGTGGAGTCTCTGCTAGGGCGTAGTGATCTGGTGTGGATTGCAATAAATCCTAGAGATAGGTATCTCAGTTATGGCCTAGTGATCCTTGGATCAGATTGTGGATTGCGGTAAAGCCTAGAGACTAGGAGAGAGGAAAATTCCATGGTGTAGGTGGATAAATCCAATGGAATCCATGCTTTTTTATTTTCTATTGATCTGGTGAGGATTGCGGTAAATCCTATTTCTATTGATGAGGGTGAGGTGGTTTAGCCTTAGGAAGCCCTGGTTGATTTTTTTGGTTTTGAGTCCTACATTCATGCTTGGAATATAGAATGAGGGTGATTGGTTGAAGAGAGATTTGGCTCAGCCAATCTATGGTCGGGTGGAATATGGTAGTCCCATACCGAGTTGGATTTTGCACTCATTAATAAAAGTTCTTTTCCTTGGTATTTCATGTGTAGATGTATTGGGTCATATGTGGCATTTATGTATGTTGTATCCTTATTATTTATGTTGTTTATATGCTGGTTATGAGTATGTTTTATGACAACGATGATGTATGGATCTCATCATGTTTTGATTATAGATTAATGAAAAATGAATATATTACCTAATATATGATAATGTAGCTAATGTGACAAGGAATCAATTCTTCCTAGCGATTCTTGGATAAGTATAAGACCCGTAGAATGCATATTTGTGACATGTTTACTGAAATGCATGTCATGGCTAGAAGGGGTTCAGTCAAGTATTTTTTCAAGTGTTTTCATTTGTATCATTTTTTCTATGCTACCTTTCATTTCTATAAGTTTCATTGATTTTTGGGTAGTGACTAGGTCCTAGCCTTGGAAATTAGCCTTAAATATTACAGTCGCTTGCATAGTACTGGAAGAAAAAGGATACGGTCACACTCAGGAAAACTCATGGGAGCAACTGGGGCTCTCAGTCACATGGAGACATTGGAAAGTGTTGTGAATACAATCCCCTATGTGGACAGAGGTGATATCTCTAGCGCTAGAGAGGGTCTATCAACTCAAGAGACTATCTAATGTACCCTTTCCTAGTTTATATTCAAAGCAAAATAGGAGGAAGAAAAACCTACCTCTTCCTGATGCTTTAGTTCAATCCTTTGATGAAAACCTTGATCCACGATCCTTCAGGTTCGTTCATTGTTGCTTATGACGTTCGAGTTCCTGTAGGATATCAATAGAAAACAACAAGCATAACACAAAACATAGCATACATTGAATACAAACTACCTAACAGATCAAGGAGCATTAGGCTACTTGTAAATATATCAAAACAAATAAGTGATCCGTTGAAGCATGCCATAATGATTCCCACATCATTGACGTGAAACAAATGATTTCTCAAGATGATAGGAGTGATTCAGGACTATGGTAGAGAAGGTCAAATAAGTAGAGTATGTGTGACTTTGACAAAAATGACTTCTCTTGAACATATCAGCGACACAACTCCGAAGTGTGGCATCATTTCAATAAAAATGAGACCAAAGGTCATGATTACAACATATAATGATCCAATGAGAGGAAAGAAGATTTCACAAACCAAGGAAGGTAAGTGAATAATGAAATATATCCCAACCCGACACGAACTGCAGATGAGTGTCATGTTAAAGAGCAACATGCTGCCTCAAAACACATAGGAAGTTCCACTATCAATTTTCCCCCGTTATTGCTAATGAGTACCTCTTTATTTTTGATAGCAAGTGTGAAGAGGATAACATGTTCTTAGCATATAAGTTCATTCTTCGAATGAATCCATCCTAGTAATTTTTTTAATGAGCCCTAGGAAGGAGTAACTCAATATTGTCATGGTGACAAGTCTTTCACCGTTTAAGTTTTACGAGTCCGACATGAGAGTAACTTGGTGTCTTTTTCATGTTTAGAGAGTTTGAAAAAGAGACAACAAAAAAAATTTCATTAGGTCCCTTTTTGTAAATAGTCCCTTGAATTCAAAAAGGTATAAAACAATATCTGAGAGAACCTCTTGACCATGTTCGATCAAGGCATTTATTTTTCACAAATAGTCAATCTCGGCCCAAAAGACCACATCAATTCATTTAATTTAATGAGCTCAAAAGGTCAAGTTCTTGACAATCTTTTCATATTTTGGGAGTCTGAAAAGAGCTGAAAGAGGACTCCTCCTAGAGGAACGAGTGGTATAAAGGGTATCAACTAGTTCCGGTGATGATGGAACTTCTAAAAACATGCATAGGTCAAGAGGTTAGCTAACAATACTAGTCATCGTTGCAGTTCCCCGGGAAAGGGTAAAACGACCAAGTGAGAACATATGATCGGCCAAGTAGAGGGTGACAATGGAATAACAAAACCAAGGTTTGTCTAGCAGAAGAGGCTGATAAAAAGGAAATCACGAGAAATAGGATAAAAATGGTTTCAATTTTACAAATGCTTGAAACATGGGAAACTATGCTTGAAAATGGCTTTATTTTTTCACAAGCTTGAAACAAAGACAAACAATGCTCGAAATAAGTTTGCATGCCCCTAGCATGGTGACTCAATTCGAGGAACATACCCCCCAAGTTTCAGTTCATTCACCTAAGTAGACTAATGGTTACTAACATGTGGATGGAATGAAGGTTCATTCATGAGATCAAGTGAAAGACTTGATTGATATTTTACAAGATCTATTCAAAGACTCAAAATTAAAGGGGGTATGTTTCATTTTTTAATGAGCTTGACATAGTAAAAGAACTATGCTCATCGGAACCTGTTTCATTTTTTAGCGAGGTTGACACAGTAAAAGAACTATCCTCATGACAACTTGTTTCATTTTTTAAGGAGCTTGAAAAAAGAAAAGGAACTCTGCTTTGGAGACCTGATCATAGCTTCCAAGAGGTTCTCATCAGATGGGATAACAACACTCTCTAAATCAAGGTCCAATGGCCCCAGTACATGCTGCACTATACAACTGACTAGATCATAAGTAGACATAGGCATGGAACAGGTGGTCACATAATTGACCTGTGGTGAGGATGATACCAATTGAATGTAAGGTCCATTAAGGGATAATGGTTGGTTGAGAGCTATATTAGGACCAATGAATGACAACTGATCAATGGTCACAATTTTTCCTTCAAGTGGGAAACACATCAAGCGAAAGAGAGAAGAAACAATAGCTCCCATGACATAAGTATAGTCATGCCCAAGGAGTAAGGTAAAGTCCAAAGGGCCTTGGAAAACCATCATGTCTATATAGATAGTCTTTCCTCCCAAAGTAATAGGAAAATTCAGAAGTATCCCTAATGGTTGACTAGTTCCTCTGTAAAACGCTAACAGATTATGGGTAAGAGGCACAAGATGCGAAGAACCAAAATATTTTCAAGTATTTGAATACAAAATACTAATAAATGCACCTTCATCTATTATTGTGGTATGTCCACATTATAGGAATGTACCGTGATTTGAAATGGCACATAATAAGGAAGACATTATCCTGCCAATCGACTCCAATCAAAGGAAGCAACTACACTACTTGGAGGGGGTGTCATGGGAATGGGAGAAATTCCCCTTGTGTTACGGAAATGGCAGGATCGTCCTCTTGTACCATGGGAACAAGATTATTTCCCTCCAATTCATGGGAATTTGAAGAAAAAAAAGAACCTGAGTGGTATGAGGTTCACTCTCTATAGGAAGGACCTAATCAATTGAAGATGAAATCAAGTCAACCATTTTCTCAACCAATAGTTGGTCGGTTATGGACTCGTGAGATTCGATTTCAAAGAGAGTTGAATGATGAAATATGACTTCTAATCAATCACTTGATAAACTAGCAGAGGATCAGGGAAAAGCTTTCAATAACCAGCCGAAAGACAAGGGTGAGAAGTTGTAAGGTTATCTAACACTTTCGAGGCTTCATCCATATACAGAAAAAGGTGAATAGGATGATTCCCTCCACATAACTTACAGGGAAATTTGACTTTCCCCTTTTTCCCATGGGACTTAATATTACTAGTTGAGGGTTTATCACTAGCATGATCTCCAGAGGCCAATGACAAAGCCAGATTCGAATCGGTGGACCACACTTCTAATATCTTGGGAATACTAGGAAAATCTCTAAGAAGGTAGTCACCCTTTCATAAATTGCAAGGAAATTTGAGTTTTCGGGACTAAGTGGAAGGTTTTTCAACATCAGTTGCATTATTAGTGATGGTCTCTTGGTTTCCCCTCGCTTATTTTGCTTATTCTTCTTCCTCCTCTTCTTTTTCTTCTTAGTTTCCTGGTTACTAGAATCCAAAATTTCACCAGGAAAACATGAAGAATGGAGTGAATAAATAAGCGAATAAGGCGATGGGTCATATTTAGGTTCAGTATGAGGTTGACACTATTCAGGTGGAGGCGAGCTTGGTTGAAAAGAAAATTGGACATTTGGAACCATGGGGGTTGAAAATAAACAAATTGGAAAACCAATGGTTAATCCTGGGAGGGGCAACATTTCCATATAGGGAGCACGGACATTTCCAAAATAAGGAAAAGGACTGGGATTCCCATATGAGGGGATTCCTTGATTAGTAAAATCATGAATTGTTTCCATTAGTCTCAACCTAAGATCTACTAAGGAGTTGCACATGGGTAAAATCTTATAGTGGATGAAAGATTTTAGAATTAAACAAAATAAACCAAAAAGAGGTAATCTAGGAAAAATGGTTTACCAAGTATTTGTGAACTGTAATATAGTGAAATAAGGACTTGATGTATGACAACCAATCTCCCTGGATGGTGTGTTCAGTGTATCACGTCTACAAGGCGGCCGACTCGCTTACCTATGACAGGTTTGCAACTTACAGGGGCCTCCAAAAATATACGTGATGATACGTGGGAGCTAGGTCCATAATAGCAGTATATAATGTGTAATCGTTCGATGAGAGCTTCCCCATATACTTACCATACATGGAGAATAGTCCTATATACTTCCATACGTGGGACGGGATATCACCCACGGGATGCAACACAGGTTGTTAGCGACAACTTCTATGCTTAACAATGCCAGAACACATCTCTATCCTAGACCTCTAGATGTTTGTGTTAATTCCAAATGCTCCTTAAGGTTAATTGAATAAATTTTAATGTTGATCTTTGATTATGTTTCAATTTCATGCTGAAATCGATTTCACCTTAATCCCTACAATGCAACTAAATGCAAAAAAGAATCCATTTCATTTCGATGAACTCTAAACTAATGAGGGAGGAAGTGAAAATAAGAGTGAAACAAACGAGAAATGAAACAAGAAATGATGCCCCCCAACTAGCTCAAAATCACTGAAATGCAACTTTAAAATCGAATTCACTTTCACTATCCCCAAATGAAAATTTATTGAAAACGAAATCAAGGAGAAAACATAGCATATATTGAATAAAAACTACCTAACAGATCAAGGAGAATTAGGCTATGTCTAAAGATATCAAAGCAAATATGGAAAGTGAAACACCAGATGTATTATTGATAATATAAAAGAGGAAGCTTACATCTATGGCCTTGATGTTGGAGGCCTCCCTTTGGTGATGTCCAAGTCCAAACTGAAGCTCTTCAATCAATCCTTCTCCCAAGTGGAAATTTAGGCATTATCACAGTATAGAGATACAAAGGATTAATGATCAGACTAGTCAAACAATGACCAACCAATAGTGGATGGATGGTATTCAATTTATAGGAAGGGAGAGGGAGTTAGGAGTCCATAAAATAAGGAGGAAGGCCCACTTATCAAGGGAAAATCCCCTATTGATAAGATCAAGAGCTCAAAATGAGAGAGCTCGACCCTATCTCCACCAAACAACATCTAGCTCGCTAAACAGGAAGCCTCTAATGAACAAAGCTTCTCATCCATTTGAGGAAACACTGCCAGAAATGGATCAACATAGTTCTTCCCATCAAAAGCAATTTGGCGGCGCAAGGTCAAAGTGCTATAACCTGCATTCAGCACGAGCATGCAACTTGTTAAGTACATTGATCCATAAAATTAGGGTTTGAGCTATGTCTTCAGAAATTCTTCAAGGCAGTTTTATTTTAGTCTTCAAAGCATATCTTGATTTAATCTCCATGGTGGATATACTACACATTATTCATCACAAGGCACTCCAGGATCAAGGACGAGAAGTGAACGGGGTGAAAAATTACTATGTAACAACAAGGGAGCGTCTGGGGGTTTAATTCCTTGAAATGTTGATTTCCATCAAGGGTTGGACATGTGGAATGGAGGGTTAGATCGAGGAGGTTCCGTAGGATGTGTATAAGGTCAAATTGATTGTGTTGTGTTGATTCCACTTCCTTAATATACATAGGGAGTTGAAATAGATCATAGTAGCCTCTCATCACATGTTTACCTCGGTTGGCCGGTTACTTGGGTAGATGTGGGAGAAGGGTGTTACACTAGTAAAAATCATTTAAATTTAAAAAGAGGTACATGTAAATATTTTGAACAATATTTTTTAATGTATATTCAATTTTTATCAATGTGGGTCTTTTCAAAAGTATTCATAATGGGTACTCGTTGGATGTGGAATTTAATTTTGCATACTACGAGTGTCTACATTTGATATTTTAATAAACCTATAGCGGGATAATCCAAATATAAAATTTTAAAAAGTAGTTTTCTTCTTTTCCCACCAAAATTCATAGCTCTTATTTTATCATTTTAACTATTATTTTATTATTTTTCCTTAGCAGGCCCATTTTAGGCTTAAATTTTTTCTAATGTCAATGCAAATGTTAAAATGTTTTTGATATACAATGACCATGGTCAATCCCATTGGTGTCTATTTTATTATGTGTGAGAATTAATATTCTCTCAAGTTCCAATTTATATTCTACTGCATATTTTACTTTTGGTGAATATTGCAATTGTGAGCTTATCGATATTTGTCGTAATAACAAATAAAATTTAGTTCAGTTATTAGATAAATTTCTAGTAATTTCAATCAAGGAATTTTCACATGGAATTAGAGCCTTATTAATCATATTAGAGGCTCAATGGTGAAATATTGGTAGATCGTGCAATTTCAAAGGGAGATCTGAAGCATAGAGTTCAGATTTGTGAAAACCAAGCTAGGGGTGTGAATTGCAAAGGTAGGAAATTCAATTTCCAGATCTAGTTCGGAGGAAAGTTCAAATATCCTCAAAGCAAATTTTGCAAGCAGTGTGGTTGTTGGGAAGTAGTTTCGATGAGAAGATCAGTTGATTGACAGAGTATATCTGGCAATAGAAGATTTTCAACAAGTGTTACAATTGAAAATATGCGTTGGGTGGGAAGAGAAAAGCACACAAAGAGGAGATTTCATTTTATTTCCCAGTTTTTGGGTTTTCGAAGGGATGGCCACAATAGGTCTCAAAGATCAAAATAGACTTGATAGAGCTTCAAATGTTGTTGTTTGGAAGGAAAAGATGTAGTTTTTGTTAGATGAGCATGGTTTGAAGGATTTACTGATGATTGTCATGATAGAACCAGTAGATCCACAACACTTGGATACCTTCAAGAAAGAGATGTCCAATATGAAGAGGATGGTCTTCGATGGAGTCTAAGATCATATCATCCATCATATTGCAGATAAGGAAACAAAAAAAGACTTGTGGGATGTCGTTGTAAAGCTACATCAGTATTCATCTAATAACCGTAAAATGATTCTCAGAGAGAATCTAAGGACCACGAAAATGTAGAAGGGTGAATTCATGACTCCCTATATCACTATAATTCAAAATGTACGAGATTACCTAGCCATTGTAGGAGTGAACTTGTGTGAATAGCTTTAAATGGGTTTACTAAATAATGGGAAATTTTTATTCAGGGGATTACTAGATGATACAAAACCCCTGATTGGGAACGCCTATGGAGTGACTTCACATAGGAGGAACTAAGGTTCATTCTTTTCAAAGGTACCACCAGCATCGGCAGCATGGGGATGAAGGTTGAGGAGGAGGAAGAGAACGTAGCCCTTGCTAGTAAGGGGAAAGAAAACAAGTGTCCCACTCAAGGATATATCTCAAAGGGAGGCAAGAAGAAGAAGGACTTGTCGAAGGTCAAATGCTTTGGATGTGGTGAGTTTTTTCACTACATCATCCAACGTTTGAAAAGGAAGAAGGGCAAGAAGGGGCAACAAAAACAACAACTTTGGCAGAGATAGATGAGTTTACCTCCAGGTTGGAGGAGTTTTCATTGATAACGTCTATGCCTCCAGATGTGGGAGGAGCATGATACTTCAGAGTTGTAGGATTCGGCAAGGTCCAAGGAGGAAAACATCGAATAGGAATTTCCTCCTTCATCATTACCATAGCTACGAGGTCCCATTGTATTAAGTAGAAAGAGGATCAAGATGTTAGTAAGGCATAATCAAACCTTGAGATTATGCACGAAGCTAGTTATAGTCAGATACTAGAAGGGTGTAGAGATAGTTGGGTGCAATTAGATACTCAATAGAAAGAGAAGAGAAAGTCGCAGTTAGAAACTCAAGGGATAGTGTAGAAACCAATTGCAAGGACAATAGATTATTTATCAGTTGCAGCAGTAGCATCAACATGAGTTCATATGCAGTGCAAACAATGTTGGCAACAGTAGAACATATATAAATTGATTCAACTATAGGATTAGCAGATGAATCAGAGTATGCACAATAGCTTGGTGGATAGTGACAGGTTGTTGCATATGTCAAACACCAGCAATGTGGTCCAGCTACAAAGTGGAGATGTTTATGAGAGAAAACCTTCCTCACTAAGAGGGAGTGTTAGATTTTTGTAGCATCGAATAGGTGTTCTAGTCTCGATTTGTGTCCAAGAGACTAAAGACACAAAATCTCCAACACCTAGATAAGGTTTTAGGAGATAAGCTTGCGAAATTCCTTAATAAAATTAATTGATAAATAATCAAAAATTCCTAAGTATAACTTAAGAAAATTGATTAACTAATGGGAATTAATTAAGCAAGGTCGAGAGTGCTCTAGAGACTCACACAGATCGAGTCTAAGATGATCTTAGCCATTGATGAGGATCTAATAATGGTCGTTGAAGCTCCAACGAGAGATAATAGGAGCATGTGAATGGGATGGAGATATATGTGGTCACAAGAGAAAGATAAAGGAAGATTGAGCTATCTAGTTGTAGTGATTCAACAAGGACAAAGGGTTCCATCCAGAAGGAGAGCATCAGTTATTGAGGCAGAAACATAAGATATTTTTGGAGAATTCTCCAGTGCTGGAGAGGTAGGAAAATATTCTTTAGAGAATGTCGTCCAGGTAGTGCGAGTTAGCCAGTCCAACTGAGCGAGTTGTTGGGAAGGGTTTGTTTCTGTTAATTTAAGTTAATAATGGTATGTTCTATGATTAGAACAATTTACTTCAATGTTCCTTTAGCAGCCCAAAGAAAATTTCCAATTATTTCTAGTAGCAATCACATTAACTTAATCACATTGATAGTAAATGTACATACAAAATAAAACAAAATGCAGAAGACAAGCAAAGACAAGAGAACAACATATTTGGCGGATGCCAGGGAAAACCCTTTGATCAATTATTATTATTATTATTCAATAGTTCAGCAGAGAGAGAGAGTACAAAAAATAAATTTGACTTGCCCAATACACAGTCAAATCACCCCTGTCAAATTATACAATCAACTTCAGTCAAAATTCAGCCCTAACCAGCAAGTCAACGTTGATCAAAATAGACACAAGCCTTCCACAATGCAGCTCGGTCTTCCTTGGTAAAAATTGTCCTAAACAGGAGGTCAAATGCATCCCAAAATAGCTTGTTGAAACTCAGTCAAAGGAGAGAGAAATCTGTTGTAATTTTCTGCGATCAAACAGAAGGCAACCCTGAATTAAACACATATCAACATGCCCATAAAATCTCGATTTTCGTGCCAGTTAGTGGGTCCTAGTGAAATAATATATTTTCACTCAAAACCGTAGTAAAACTTGGTCAAAACAATCTCATTCAACATTGGTCAACACTGGTCAAAATTTCTGAAATTTGGTTCTATGATTTAGGCCAGAAATTTTTCCTCCTATCCCCGCGAGTGAGAGAGAGAGAGAGGTTCCCCAAGCTGCATGAACCAATATAATGAAGAGAGAGATGAGAATTTGTGAGTGAGTGATGTCCAAATGAGGTGAGAGGTCACTCCTATTTATACAATTCGTTGAGGGTGAAGAGACACGTCCATTAGGATCCTTGAGCCTACATTAAGCTGAGGCCAACTTGAACAATTTGTACATGTGAAAGAGAAAATTCAAGATCATAGTTTTTATTGTCTAAATGAGATGATAATTAGATCAATATTGGACCTCTCGAAATGAGGAATCCAATGCAATCATAATATCCATCAAATGATCTATCCCGAGGTGAAATTTGGCCTTAGTTGCAAAATTTAACACTCCCTCTCAACTAGGGAGAATTCCACCTACCAATCCAAATGTTGCCACCGATCATCATGCTATCTTGTCATCATGTACAATCTCTATCGTTCTTTGATCTGCTATGCTCTGTTGAACCATGAAGTAATAATTAATAAGAATTGATCGAGAGTGAGTAAGACCTTGCCACTCTCCAATGACACAAGTCAGTCCAGAGGTAGAACCTCAATTGATCCTAGATCAAGTTATTGAACACCATGCATCCTAGACATAGGGAGTATGGTGGTACACGATGCGTCCATCGGTAGCACTATGGTCCCTATCCTCGCTTCCCAACTCATTGGCCAGATGAGAGGTACTTCCCATGAGTCTCGGACTACATGGATAGTATGTATATTAGGGCATCATCAGGAGAAGATGAACCACAAATCCTAATCATATGCCATAGAATAAGGTGAACCACTCATCTTATGCATATTTCAATCGTAGGGGAAGGTGAACCGCTCACCATTGGCCCTCATTTTTTATCTCTTTTTGTTTATGAAATACATATTATTGTGACATCCTATCCATATATTTACCATCATCTCCACCTTATTTTGACCAAAATATGCATATACAAGTATTTAGATTATTTTTTTCAATTATTAGATTTTTTTGTAAAAATTGAATTTTAAGTGCATTTTTTGGCAACATCAGAAATTCCCGTAATGGCCTTATGGTTTTCATATGTGCAGGACACTGGGGCTCAAGCTGGATATATTTCTATAAGGCTTGGGAACTAACAATAAGTGTACACAGTCAAACTGAGCTTTAATAGGCCTGGTCAAAGGCAGTCAAACAAGACCTGTCTTTATGGAGGATCCCTAGAAACTAGGTCAAAACTCTTATTTTGTGGGATTTTCTAGATTTTGATGGATTTGATGGATGAATTCGACTTGATTTGATAAGATGAGGATATTTATGACTATAGGATCTATTTTAGAATAGTTTTTCAGATACTTTATCTATTTAAGCCTCAAACTTTGAAGGCATTGATATGTAGAACTTGTATGACTTAACATTATTATTTCTGAGACTTGGAGACATAATTGAATATTTGTTATATCATATTTGTTGTTTTTATATGTTTTTTGATTGATTGAAGTCTCAAGTAGTTGAATTCACCTTCAGTGTGCGAAGCAAGGGTGGAGGGCCCCCACACCGAGCTAAGTGCACTTCTTAGTTTATTTGTAGTTGCAATTTCTAAATTAGTTTGCTTACGCTTAATTTTTTTATGCTGGCTATTTCTGAAGATTGATGAATCTAATGATCATTCTTAACTTTCATATGAAAGGACAAACAAATGTTTAATTTAAACCTTCTTTCTATCTAATCAAGATCTTTAGTTAGAATTCATCTTTACATGATTTTACATGCTTTTACATGCTTTCCTAAATTCCTGTTTTTAACAATAGCATTACTGATAAATGAATGTATGATGAAGGACAATCAAGACCTATTTAGTGAAAATATTCTTCAATTATTGGTTCATGTGTCCTAATCTATTGTTCAATTAAGTAGTTTTTGATTTCTAATTCATAAGGTAATCTTGTTAAAGAAGGACAAACAAATCTCTTAAGTTAGGAGATTCTTCTGCTTCTGATTACACATCTAAATTTAGAAATTGTTTAAGTTAGATTTATATTTGTAATATGCATTTCCCTAATCATTAATAAACCGTCTTCTAAATTAATCACAATTGAAACCCATATATTTTGGGGATGCTTCTAAGTTCCACTAACCCATATTGATAATAAATACTTGCATTAGTTTACAACAGTAGATTGACCCAACATTTTGGCACCGTTGCTGGGGAAGCATATTTCAAAATGGTCAAATAGGAAGAAAAAAAGATAAAAAAATAAATAAAATCACCAAAAATAACAAAAACATATTTTTTCTTTCAAGTAATGTTTTCTTATGCCTAGTTATAGAGATAAAATAGGTAGATTTGTGAAACAAAACCCCCCAACAACTCATTCATCAATAGGACTAACAACATCGGTTGCTGAAAGACCTACTATAGAAGAGTTAGAGGAAAAACATAGATCAGGATAGAGATTAACTTTAGTTGAAGGACAAATCTTGTTAACCTTAGAGGTAAAGAAAAAGCAATCACCTAAAGAACCTCTTCTATATGGAAACAAAAATACACAAGAAAACCAAATTTTGAACAACTAGAGCAACATGTCCTTGAAGAAATCAAAGTAGTGGAAGAAATAAAAAATCAACCACATATTCAAACACTACACATCTCTAAATAAGAAATGGTTGAAGAAGGAGAAGGATCAACTAGAATAAACATGAATCCTGAAAAAAGACTTGAATATGAAAGAAAACAAAGGGAATGGCGAAGACAACGAGAGGAAGAAAGAAGAATTGAGGCAGAAAGAAAGGTAGAAGAAGACAGAAGAGCTGAAGCACTTAGAAATATAGAGGAAGAAGCAAGAAGAGAAAATCAAAATAGAAGAACACAAGAAAATGAGAAAGAAGTTAACAATGATGAGGAAACTAATTTTGGATTTCCTATCTTAGATTCAAGAGCAATATTAGGAGAAGAAATAAAAATGAAAAAAATTCCACCTTCTCTATTGCCTAACTTCTATGGAATGTCAACAAAAGATCTTGATGCATTCATGTTTGAGTTTGATATCTTATGTAGAACTTATGGATATACTGATGACACACATAAGCTTCGACTTTTTCTTGCTACATTGAAAGCAACAGCCTTGAAATGGTTCGTGGGATTAGGAGAACATATAATTTCTTCTTGGGAGGATATGAAGAATTTTTTTCTTGAAAATTATCAAGCTTACTGCAGGGCTAGAGACTTGAAAGAAGACATTTTCAGAATGATACAACAAGAAGACGAAAGTTTGGAAGAATATTTGGAAATATTTCTTTACAATTTACAGAAATCCAAATATCATTCTCTTAGTCCTGATACCATCAGCACCATTTTTCTTAAGGGTATTAGAGATGAGTATTTAGACATTCTTAATGTAATGCGAAAATGAGATATCTCCAATTTACCATTTGAATAAATTGTTGAAATTTGTCATAAATAGTCTAGGGGAAGAGCAAAGAGTGGAAAGAAAGATATTTCATCAAAAGCTTCCAAATCTGCAGCAAGCGCAGTTACAAGAGCAGATATAGGAAGCCTAATAGAAAATTTCAAAACAAATCTCTTAAGAACTTTGGGAACAAAATTAGATGTCTTGAAATCTAAGAAAAAGAAAGAAGAACAAGATGAAATATTAGCAATTTTCTGTCCAAAGTGTAGGCAAAAACATCCACTTAGGGAATGTCTTTTGCAAGGTATACAAGTGTGTGGAATTTTCACAGAAAATCATGCAACAGAAAAATGTCCCAAATTAAAAGAATTGCAAGGAGAAGAAGTGCAAGGAGTAGATTATCTCTACTATATGGCACGAAGGAGACCTTGGCAACCAAGGATGCCTCAAAAATTCCCTAAAAAAAACCCCCAAATTTTTCAATATCCTCAAAATACATGGAATACACCAATGCCATGGTAGGTTTGGCCACCACAACAATATCAAAACCAACCTGCACAAGGTTGGAGGGGATATGGTTATGGAAACCAACCACCACAGCATTTGTATCCTTAACATTATCAATATCAACGACCATACCCTCTGCAACCATTTCCTTAATATCAACAATTCCAACAACATCAACCAATGACATATCCACCTCAAAACCCACCAATGTTAACTCAACCGCAACAACTTCAGCTACCCACTAACTAACCACATCCTAGACCAAAACAATTTCTAGTTGAGCCAGTAGCTAATCAAAGTAACAAGGTGGATAGACCAACATATCATGTGGAAGAGGCAACATATTATCCTACTTATTTAATTCTTCCCATATAAGATGTCCACCTAAGGTCAAGGAAGGTGTTACAAAAATATTCTCCTTCGATAATTGAAGAAAAAATTGAACAAGGAGAACAAGGTCAACAATATCAACCAGAAAATCAAATTCAGAAAGGTAAATCTATTATGACATAGACTCCACCATATCCAGAGAGATTGATACAACAGAATATTTCAATATCTCTGCCTAAATTTAATATTCTGGATGAATTAAAGAACACATATGTTAAAATTCCTTTGTTGCAAGCAATTAAAGACATTCTAATATATGAAAAAATAATAAAGTAATTATGTATTAATAAATATGGTAGAAGAAAGAGGGATCCACCTACAATCTAGGTAATTGGAAGTCTATCAAGTCTCATGTATACAAACACAGCCATTGAAAATTATGTCGATCCAGGAATTCCTATGGTTATAGTTTTGATTAAGAAAGTTTCAGTGCCAAATACTTTAATAGACTTGGGAGCAGCTATCAACATTATGACTACATAGACTATGAAACATTTGAATCTAAGCAACATTAGACCTACTAATAGAGTTTTAGAACTTGCTAATAGATCTAAAGTTGTACCAGAAGGTATATTGGAAGATATCATTGTCTCACTGGATTCATGGGAGTATCTTGTAGACTTCTTGATTTTGCAACCAAAAACAAATTTGGGAGGGCATCCCTTAATTTTAGGCAGACCATGGTTAGCCACTGCACATGCTTACATTGCATGCAGGTCAGGAAGTATGATTATTGCACATGGAGATGAAAGAAAACTTGTTACATTATATCCTCCTGCTCAATCTCCTTCTTTATTATCATGGCTTGATGGAGAGGAACCACAAGAACTTCAATCTGTTCTTAGTCTTAATCAAGTTTATAATTTTAGAGAGGAGGAAGAAAATGAGGACTTATTAGATCTATTCATCTCAAAACCATATATTTCAAAGAAGCTTAGAGTAACTCAATATGAAGCTGCTAGTTATCTTTTAAATGAATGTTTTCAGGAAAAGTGCACTATACAGTCATTGTAAAATACATTCGAAAGCATTTTTCCTATAAATTCAATTACCAATTCAAATAGAAAAATCATTGAAATCAGTCCTGAGTGGCATTTGAATATTGGTAATAACTTACAATCATCACAAGAGGAAAAGATAATAGCATTGTTGCAAAAATATTCAAAATCTTTTGCCTGGGATTACAAAGACATGTCGAGAATTCATCCAAAAACATGCATCCATCACATTTACACTTATGATCAAATAAAACATGTAAGGCAAACACAAAGACGGATGAACCCCACGATGAAGGAAATAGTGAAAGAATAATTACAGAAACTATTACAAGTTGTATTTATCTATCCTATTTCAAATAGTCAATGGGTTTCACCCTTAGTTGTAGTACCTAAGAAAAATTGGAAATGGATAATTTATGTGGATTACAAAGAACTCAATAAAGTTACATTAAAAGATCATTTTCCTTTACCATTTATTGATCAAGTGTTAGATTCATTAGCTGGAAAGAAATTCTTTTCATTTCTTGGTGGATTTAGCGGATACAATCAAATAAAGATAGCATTGGAAGATCAAGACAAGACAACATCCACATGCCCATGGGGAACATATGCATACAATGTGTTACCCTTTGCTTTATGTAATGCACCTGCTACATTTCTGAGAGAAATTCTTGCAATAATTGTTGATTTGATTCATGAGTGTGTGGAAGTTTACATGGATGATTTCACTATGTATGGTACAACATATGATGATTGTTTACAAAATATTGAAAAAGTGTTAAAAATATGCATAGAGACAAATCTATCACTCAGTAATGAAATTTTTTTTATGATGTTAACTAAGGGGATAGTGTTGGGACACCATATTTCTTCTTCGGGGATTAAGGTGGACCCAGCAAAAATTCAGGTCATTGTGAATTGAACACCACCCACAACACAAAAAGAAGTTAAAATTTTCTTGGGTTATGCAGGCTACTATAGGAGATTTATTGAAAATTCAGTAAAATAGCTTTGCCATTATTCAATTTACTTGCGAAAGATGTGGAATTCCAATGGACAAATAATTGTCAAAATGCATTTGAAAAATTAAAAGAAAAATTGTCAATTGCACCCATTCTTCAAGGACCTAATTGATCTTTGCCATTTCACATTTCAAGTGATGTATTTGATACAACTATTGGAGCATCACTTAGAAAAAAATAGAATCAGTTTAATTATGCCATATATTTCATAAGCAAAAAATTAACACCGGTAGAATTGAACTACACTGTTACAGAGAAATAAATGTTAGTTGTAGGACATGTAGTTAATAAATTTGACATTATATAACAGGTTATCAAGTTTATATCCACACGGATCATTCCGTCGTAAAATATTTAATGAACAAATCAACCACAAATGGTAGAATAACTAGATGGTTGTTATTAATGCAAGAATTTAACATTATTGTACAAGATCGACCAGGCAAAGATAATCAAGTTGCAGACTTTCTATCAAGACTACATTCACCGGGTGATCCAAATCCAATATCAAATAATTTTCCATATGAGCATCTATTTTCTATAAATGTCAAAACTCCATGGTTTTCATATATAGCTAACTATTTATCATCTGGCATCCTATCATCTCATTACACAAACAAGCAGAAAAGAAGAATAATTAGAGAAAGTGCTAGATATAGTTGGGTCAATGGAGATCTATTTTATACTGGTGCTGATCTAATGATTAGAAAATGTGTTAGAGAAGATGATATTATTGAAATTTTGAAAGCATATCACGATGAACCATGTGGTGGTCAATTTGCAGATAAGAGGACATCATACAAAGTGCTGAAACTTGGCTACTACTGGCCATCCATCTTCAAAGACTCTAGGGCCTATGTGAAAAGATGTGACAACTGCCAAAGAATTGGTAGACTAGTGACATCAGATGAAATGTCATTAAAGCCACAAGTACTAATTGAACCATTTGAACAGTGGGATTTAGATTTCGTGGGACCAATCAACCCTCCATCCAATGGAAAGAAGTACATCCTGGTATGTAAATATTATGTAACTAAGTGGGTGGAGGAAAAGGAAGTAGCACAGGCAACAGAAGATAAGGTTGTGTCTTTTCTGTTTGAAGAGATATTTGTAAGGTATGGAGTTCCAAGACAGATAGTAACTGACCAAGGAAGACAATTCACATCAAAACTTGTTCAAAATCTTACGGAGAAATACAAGATCAAACACAGAAAATCAACTCTGTATCATCCTCAAGCAAATAGACAAGTGGAATCAACAAACAAAGTCCTAGAGAACATCATGACAAAGACTATAAAAATGAACAGAAAGGACTGGTCAGAGAAATTGAGAGATGCACTATGGGGATAGAGGATAACTTGGAAAAAAAAAACTGGGTTCAGTCCATATTAGTTAGTGTATGGAAAAAAAGCCCTATTACCCATAGAATTTCAAATAGATACATACAAGCTAGCAACAGAATTGGGGATGGAATTGTTTGAGGCACAACAACAAAGAATTATGGAATTAAACCAACTGGATGAGATACAACATCAAGTAGTAGAACACACATCTCTTGTCCAAGAACAAAGGATCAAATGGCATGATCGATTCATAAATAATAAAGTGTTTCAGAAAGGAGATTTGGCACTCTTGTTCGACTCCAAGTTCAAAGATTTCAAAGAAAAATTTACAACTCATTGGCTTGGGCCATATGATATTGAAGAAATCTTTGATAATGGAGTTGTCAAGATAAAAACAATTGACGCAGCATCTATTGCGTTTGTCGTTAATGGGCATAGGATTAAAATTTACAATAAGCCTATAAATAAAGAGGATTTTCTAAGAAAAAATTCAATGGATTCAGATCTGGAAATAATGGGGAAGCATAGTAATATGCCTTCCATAATTCCAGAGGAAGAAGAATGATAAAAATAAATAAAATAAAATAAAATAATAATAAATAATAAAAGAGTTTGGTTGTGAAAATCTAGTAAAATGGCACAATACAAACTCAAAATCATGTTGGAAAACCAACATGTTTGGCCAATCTGAATTCTCTTTGTTTTCATTTTACTTTACTTAATATTTTTGCAGATATGCCCTCCAAGAAATCGCACACTTGAGGACAAGTCAAATCATCAGCTTGGGGGAAGGTGTGTAATAAAAAAACTATGAAAATAGTTTCAACAGCTGAATTGAAGATGGAATATGAACTACAATTACAAAGGAACTTGGCACATCATTCAACTTATACATAAGGGACCTGAATTTTTATTGAGAAAATTATTCAGAAAGGGACCTATATCATTACGACAGAAGAACTTTTCAAACATTATTGCAAATTACGCCAGAAGGGATCTGAAAATACAAAATTTTAGAAGGGACCTGAGCTACATCAAATGAAGATCATATTAGAAGGGACTTGAAATGTCAAATTTTAACCTGCAGAAGGGACCTAAACAACATCATTCAAAATCAAACCAGATGCAAAGAAGAAATAAAGTCTCTACATAGTCTACAAGAGTCGTCGTAAAAATAAAAACAATGTCGAACATCTTGAACATCAAATGGTTTGAGGGAATAAAAATACATTGAGGAACAAAGAAATGATGGCATACGGTGATGTGAATACAAGCAATATGATGGCGCATATGCAATTGGATATGATGTGTTTCAATGGAGGATGGACGCAGACATGGTCATCAACACAAAACATGAAAGAAAAACGTGAAAGGGGTTGTGTAATAATTGAAGCAAAGGACGGAATGTACACCAGAGTCAGCATGACAGTCAAAGGAAGGCCACGCATTCACCAGTTAAGAGGTGGTTGATGAATGGTCAAAACAATTTCAAACGCCATATCACAACACTATGTAAATTGTTGAGAAAATTTCCGCCATTACTAAGACCTGAAACAATTGATACACACTGTGTTTTTCACCATCATTGCCTTTCGAAGGCTCGGTGAGAGAAGGAGGGCATGCAATCAAAGCACGAGTCCATTTTTGCAAACTCTATGAGAAACAAATAAACGGAGAAGTTGAGAGAAGACGATGAAGAAAACTGTGAAGAGAATAGAAGAGATATAACGCAGTGAAGAAGGAAGGAAATATAGCAGTGAAGAGGAACATAGTGATAAGGGAATTAACTAAAGTTTCAAGCCAAACAAATCTAAAAAAATTTTCAAGCAACCACATTATCAGGAGGCAAAATCTTGTGAAGGATAAGGTAAGAAGAAAACTCAGATTTGGTTGTTTAAAACAACGATGGGTTGCATGAATAAATCTCGGGATTGTTAAAACGAAATGAGAGTTATAAAAGGAGTTCTCTATTTAGATATTTAAAATTTTTCATTCCGTTACATTTTGTCTTCGACACCACTCATAAATACTCTGCCATAACTCAAAACTAAATCTTCTGTTGATTAAGTGAGTAAATGATAAAATATTGAGAGAGGATTTTGATGAAATTGACGCTGAATGAAACACAAAGAACTCAGTTAAACTAGAAGGAAGATCACAAGGATCACAATAGAAGATCACGAGGATCATTTCAAAGACAGGTAATCTTGAACACATCCTCATATAAAGTCTTCTATTTCAAAATAAATGAAAATAGAGAATGGAGAATTTTGGTTTGAATTGCACAACTGAATTCATTTTAATTGCGTTGTGTAATAGATTAATTTTATTTTCACACTTAGTAGAAGAATTAGAATCAGGATTTGTGGAGGAATATTGGTTTAGAAGACACAGTCAAACATGTTTTTGTATTTTTACATAGCAGAGGACAGAGTCTGGTAAATGTTTGAAGAAAAATAGTGAAATCATTATGAGATTTTTGATGAAATGGTTGAGTTATTCTTTTGCATAAACATTAAGTTTAAATTAGATGCATCATGCTATGCTTTTGGAAAATAATTTTGTATGAAATTGAAGGGTGATAAGACATTGTTGGATAAAAAAAAAATCATTCTTTTACACAGTCAATTTTTTTTACAAAACAATGGCAGAGGATTGTTTTTTTAAAAAGACAAAGAATTAAATGGAGAGTAGGATAATAGAAACATGAATTTTTTATGTTTTCTTAAACCTCTCTATCAAATCTTGTGTTTATTTGAAGTAGTAAGCTCACATTTTTCAAAGGGAAAACAAAGGATTGATTGGCAAGAGCAGTAAACAAAAGGTAAGCCTTACTACGGTGATGACATCTAGTACTTGAATTTTTGTTTACAAAGATGAAGTTAATGACAATAGAAGGGTACATCAAATGGTTTTCAGACAATATGACTTCAAGAACATAACCCAAAGATTTTAAAATTGAACATTGGAGTAGGGAAACAGTTGAAAAAATTTATCAATCAGGCTTAATAAGCTTTATTTAAAAATTCAAAGGGCACAATGAGGATATCACAAGAGATTTTATAAACAATTACAAACAGGATGAAACCATGGTGGGTAGTTTACATATTCCTTTGACTCTAGAATATATTTCCGAAGCTTTACAATTTCCATCATCATGAGATCTATACCACATGGGATTGCATTTCAAAGACAAAGGTTGGAAATTCTTCTTGGATAAAAATAGAGAGGGTTCTTTTGATAGGTCAAAGGGGATTCCAAGGGAGTGGTTCAATGAACCTTGGGCAGAGCTAGTTTTGATAATTCAAAAGTTTTGCACCTGTGATAACATACATAGTGTAGTGCACCTATATCATGTTAGGTTACTACAGCATATTAAAGGAGATATCAAGATCAATTTTCCCTACTTATTTTATAAAAATTTGATGAAGATTATTGAGAGTGTAAAATCTGAGACCAAACCCAAAGAAGCCCAAATTCTTCACTAGGGACTCATAAAAATATTTGTGGATTATCAGCTGAAAGTTAAGGGAATGGTTTGGGAAAATTTCCTAATTAAAAATAAGTTTGTAGAACAAATCATTGAAAACAAAATTAAACCAACACAGGAAACAAGAAATATTTTGCATTCACCTCTTTATCCTAAAACCAGGTCAAAGAAACATCAAGAGACAGTTATGGTAGATAGGGAAACATCATATTTAACCATTTCTAGAAGACAGAAAAAGAGGAATTCGGCAGAACCAGAAGTGCAAGTCATAGAGACATCTCCTTTAAATAAATAAGAAAATGAAATACTTGAGAGGTTGCAATAAGAATTGTATCAAAATCTTGTAGACAGAGATTCCTATTTTGAAAATAATGAGGAGGAGCTTCAGTTTCTAAAAATACCAAGGAGGAAGAACAAAACCTTAGCAGCGTCGGAGAATTAACTAATAGCCTAGAGGTAAGCAGAATCATGGAGAGGCACATGAACAAAGAAAAGGAAACCTATAAAACAACTAATGAGAAATTGATTAGAGAAAATGAGAATATAATTGGAGAAATGGGAAATTTGAAAACCAAAAGCAATCTTCTCTATACACAGGCATTCAAGTGGCTTCAAGAGAAAAATTCCTAGAAGGCTAA
Organism: Pinus albicaulis; assembly: GCA_034641835.2. Taxonomy (NCBI): domain Eukaryota; kingdom Viridiplantae; phylum Streptophyta; class Pinopsida; order Pinales; family Pinaceae; genus Pinus; species Pinus albicaulis. The sequence continues at coordinate 659,178,907 of CM076570.1, forward strand.
ATATGAGAAACAAAAGGTTAAGACTTCCATATACAAGGAAGAACAATGAAAATATGTGGATTATTTTCTATATGCAGCACAAAAAAAAGTTTCAAGATCATGAATTGGATCAACATCAAAGCTTAGAAGGTCAAAGAGGAAAAAGCAAGCATGAGGACATGCTTGATCATTGGTTTGGGGGAGATGTTTGCCCTCGTTTTTTATCTCTTTTTGTTTATGAAATACATCTTATTTTGCCATAATATCCATCTATTCACCATAATATCCACCTTATTTTGACCAAAATATGCATATACATGTATTTAAATTGTTTTTTTCAATTATTATATGTTTTTGTAAAATTTGAAATTTAAGTGCATTTTTTGATAACATCATAAATTCTTGTAATGGCCTTATGGTTTGCATATGTGCGGGACACTTGGGCTCGAGATGGATATATTTATAGAAGGCTTGGGAACTAAGAATAAGTGTATACCTATCGATACAGTCAAATTGAGCTTTAATAGGCCTGGTCAAAGGTGGTCAAACAGGACCTGTATCTATGGAGGATCCCTAAAAACTAGGTCAAAACTATTATTTTGTGGGATTTTCTAGATTTTGATGGATCTGATGGATGAATTTGACTTGATTTGATAAGCTAAGGATATTTATGACTATAGGAGCTATTTTAGATGATTTTGTTACATAATTTATCTATTTAAGACTCGAACTTTGAAGGCATTGATATGTAGAACTTGTATGACTTAACATTATTATTTCTGAGACTTGGAGACATAATTGAAGATATTTTCTATAATATTTGTTGTTGTTATATGATGGTTTATTGATTCAAGTATCAAGTATCTGAATTCACCTTTAGTGTGTGAGGCAAGGGTGGAGGCCCCCCACACCGAGATAAGTGCACTTCTTAGTTTATTTGTAGTTGCAATTTCTGAATTAGTTTTCTTATGATTAATTTGTTTATAGATCTGAAATTATCATTAAACAAATGTTTAGGATTCTTTCTATCTAATCAAGATCTTCAGTTAGAATTCATCTTTACATGCTTTTACATGCTTTCCTGAATTCCTATTTTTAACAATAGCATTACTGATAAATGAATATATGATGAAGGAAAATCAGGATCTCTTCAGTGAAGAGCCTCTTAAATTATTGCTTCATTTATCTTAATATATTGTTCAATTAAGGAGTTTTTGATTTCTAATTCATAAGGTAATCTTGTTAGAGAAGGAGAAACAAATCTCTTAAGTTAGGAGATTCTTTTGCTTCTGATTACACATCTGAATTTAGAAATCGTTTAAGTTAGATTTATATTTGTAATATGCATTTCCCTAATCATTAATAAACCATCTTCTAAATTGATCACAACTGAAACCCATATACTTTGGGGATGCTTCTAAGTTCCACTAACCCAGATTGATAATAAATACTTGCGTTAGTTGACAACAGTAAACTGGCCCAACACTCACCCTACACACATGTCACATGCCATGGGGTATCACAGGGGAAGGTGAACCACTCATCTTGTACACAACGCACCACTAGGGGAAGGTGAACCACTCACCCTATGGTCGCTCATAGATTCAAGAAGTACCCCAAGCCCCTAGGAGCTCCCAAAGCTCAATTTCCAACTCATGTGGGACCCTCATAGGAGGGTATTTCCATGACTCCAAGTCTCTCATGGAAGGATAAGATTTTGACCTTCCCCAAGGGATTCATGAGAATGTTTCCGACCTGCTTATCAGTCATGATGTGATGGAGCCTTATTGATTCCCATTGTATCATATCCCGTATAAAGTGGTGCCTAATATCAATATGCTTGGAGCAGTCGTTGAACACAGGATTCTATGAAAGGTGAATCCAACTTTTGTTGGTGCAGTATATCACGTCAATATCCAACACATGCTAAAATAGCTCACTAAAGAGCTTCCTCAACCACACAATTTCACAATAGGCCATACCAGCATAAATGTATTCGGCCTCGGCGGTGATTAAAGCAACCAAATTTTTCTTCCTTCTCATCCAAGATATTGAGTAAAATCACAATGAGAAGCAACAAGATGTGCTCTTACGATCCACCACACTTCCAACCAAATCAAAATCACAATATCCATGTAGCCTCAAATTCTCGATAGTATATCTCAAACCATAGTTGATTGCACCCTGGAGATATCTCAAGAGATTCTTGGTAGCAATCCAATGTATGTGATGAGGCTAGACCATAAATTGACTCAATGTATTCACAGTGAAGCATATGTCCGAAATGGAATTCACCAAGAACATCAGGTCCCCCACAAGTTGTCGATATTCAGAAGGATTTTCCAGGCCCACCAAAACTTCCACACAGCTTCTTGAATTTGAGTTCCATCAAAGTAGACACGGACTGAAAATCCACCATCCCACATCTCTCTAGTATCTTCACAATGTATTTTCCTTGAGAAAGGAAAATATAACCTGCGTTTTCCCAGACCTCTGAGCCTAGGAAGTAGTGCATCAACCCTAGGTCCTTCATCTCGAATTCGGAATCCAACTCCCTCTTGCATAGATAAATGAGAGGGTTTACACTTGATAGAAAGAGATCATCCACAAAAATTAATAGAATGAGGGGCATGTCATTTTCAACCTTGAAGTATAGGTTCAGGTTAGCTTCACTTCTTGTGAAACCCAGCTTCATAATATAGTTATCAATCCTCTCATACCAATCCCTAGGGGCTTGATTCAACCCATAGAGGGATTTCTTTAACCTGCATACATGTGTCTTACGATCCTCAAATTCTAACCCCTCTAGTTGTTATACATATACTTCTTAAGTGAGTCATGCAATGATCCAGGATACTCCAGACGCCCTCAGGAGACCAAGAGGGCTCAGGAATGGTCAAAATTCAAAGTGTTTGGATTTCTCTCGAACCAGGTTCAGGTTTAAGTTCTCGTCACCTTGATTCCAACAGTGCGAACAGATCTCCAATATGAGCCTGTATGAAGAAGTTAGAGCAAGTCAAAGTTGTGGTCAAAGTTGGGCAATGGACAGGTTTAAGTGTCCCACAATTTCAACATCAACCAGAAGGGAACCCAACAACTGAGAAGTGGGTGAATTTGTTGGGTACTTAAAATGCCCAATAAACTCTAGTTTTGATAAATTTTAAAATAAGGCTATAATTATTTTAAAATAAATAAATAAATACATACAGATATATATATATATATATATATATATATATATATATATATATATAAATAAATGGGTGGCGGGCCACTAACCTCGCCACCCCCTCAACTATATGCCAACCGCATTATTTCGTTGGGGGTGGGCTGTCAACCCCGCCAACCCCGGAACCAACTTTACAACAATATAAAAAGGTTGGGAGGCGGGCCACCCCCGGCGGACCCGCCTACCCACTAACCACTGCCACCATATATATATCAAAGAAATGGGACAGTGAACTAGGGCTGACGAGGGTCGCACCCCTTCGGCCCACGTGGTTGGCCCCCTCTAGACGACTCCATATAACCAACCAAATTGTTATAACAAAGAAATAGGCACGAACAAAAATGGGGAGGTGAAATTTGATCCCCTGACCTCCCCTCAAAGAATTGCCAAACTTGCCACTGCATTGACAGTGCATTCGTGGTTAAGTCTGACAACAGAATTACATTTAATATCACCTCTTTATAGTGCGTCGAGGGAAGAGCGACGAAGAGCACCGAAACCTCAATTTCCCACAGTCTAGGAGAGATGGAACCATGCCCTAGGGAATCTTGAGGGGCATAAAAAATATTCCCTTAGGGGTAGAACTTGCTGGAGTCCATTTTTGACAAAATTTATGTCAGTTTTACACCTCTTAGCGACAGGAACTTAATGGTGATGTCCATTTCAGCAGCAGAGCTTCCTATTTTTCTTCCATTTTTCAGATTGAAGTGATGGTGTCAGATTCCAAAGTGTGGACAATCGATTTTATGCCTCTCGATGCCATGAATTCGATGGTGTAGCGAGATTCAGAAGCTGAGGATCCACTTCTTCAGCTAACTTCAGGGGTTTAGGTATATGCAGTATTGATATCATGTGCCTATTTTATCATTTTCTATGAGATGTAACATGTTGTTTAGATCCTTTCTTGATGTATGTTGCGAGATCTATGTTTCTACATCATGTGAGATTGAATGGTTCCTCTGCGTCACCTTGTGTGAGATTATGTCATGTTGATAGGAGGCCTATTGTGAGTGAGAGTTCATGTAGCGGAACGTCTCGAGGGGAGACAAGCCACTCATGTTGAGGGCATATATCCTTGTATGACAGAAAAATATTCCATCCACATGATCACCATTTCCAACACTATATGAAGCGGCCTACCCCATTTTGACACCGAGCCCGGAGACATAGCCCACACTGGGTGAACTCTGTTATCAACGTCTCGTGTTCTTATGTTGTTGATTGTTGTCTTGTTTCCTCTTGCTTAAAGCATGCATATGTGTTCTTTTAATGTTATTTTCAGTGCAATTCTAACCACATCACAAAAGTAAAATATCATGGGTAAATCCAGTAGCTAACAAACCCAGATCAAGATGGTATCAGAGTGGCCTTCTTGCTGATGTGAATTGTGAGCGTGAACAACAATTGAACATGCATCAATGGAGGATGACAAAGACATGTACGAGGCCATGCTCAGGATGTCCAAATTGGTGGACATAATGTATGATGCTTATGAGAAGAGAATAGAGGAAGAGGAGAAAGAAAGATCAGAGAATGATGCTTCATCCACATATTCTAATGCTTATGCATCTTCTTCCTCGCCTTCATCATCTTCTCATCATTCGGATGAGGAGATCAACCATAGTCTTCAGGAAGAGAATGCTAAATTGTTAATTTTGGGCAACTAGGTCCAAAATCCATGTTTCACTGCTCATATGATGATGGTCATATTTTTGTTGGATTCCTATTTCAGAGAGGTGCAAGATTGATCTAAAGATCATCTTGTTTGGATGAGCAGAACATATATTTTGAATTTATTTTCCACACATGTGCAAGGTCGGCCAGATTTGTAATGTTGGCTCACAAGCCTAATAGATGTGTCACACACCTTCACTGACAGGTATAAATTGGAGAGACTTGTAGGTCATTTTTCTCATCAACTCATCACACATTCTCTCATTGTGATCTGATTGGTTCGATATCCTTTGGAGGCCTCTTTCCCTCACACGTGAAAAGCTGGAGATGTTTTTTTTTGTAGATCTGTTTAGGGTGATTTGCTGAAGTGTTGACCAGTGTTGACCATGGTTAACCCTTGTCCGTTTGACCTCAAAATTTTGCTGAAATTTCAATTTTTGGAGGCCATATAGCAGGGCTTGGAGGTCGTACATTTGGGCACAAAATTTGAGGGAAAAGGAGCAGTTTGATTGAAGCCCTAATTTGGTGTGTTGAATTTCTGTTGTTGCCTTGCGTTGACTTTTACGCGTTGAATTTTGGTTGACCATCGTTGAATTTTGATGAGCTATCTTTGAGGGCTGTGGGTGTGACGCTTGGAGGTTGACTGATCTAAGAAATACTTTGATGGCTGAAGCATCCTATTGACTATCGTAACGCACACTATCCTATATCTTTGTTGGACAATAAGAATTGTAAAATCTGATCTATATTATTGGCTTGTCTTCTATTGATCTATTATTGTGTTCTATCAGCATTTTACTTTCATGTTTATGTGATTTCTAAATTGTATCAGGCCTAAGAAAGATTGAAGTAAATTTGCATCAAGCATAGAACACTCCAAGACTATCTAAATTTAAAATCGCATAAGAGTTGAGGTGAAGACAAAGTCCAAGCTAGTGTTAGAAGCAATCACTGAAGAAGGAATCCTATCAAGGACAAATAGCCTCCCCAACCTACAAGGGTTTCAAGGCTAATGATAAATTTACTGATAAGTCTGATTATCATGCATGGAAGATATCCTTGGAATTTGTATTAGAAGATTAAGATGTCATGGACTATGTGAAGGGGAAGATTCAAGGGCCTCCATCAAAGGCAACTGCTGCCACAAATATGGAGTATAGAAAAGGGGAAATCAAAGAAAATATGATTATCCATGATTCTATTCATATGCACGTGGTTTCTTACATCTCTGAGCTTAGCATATCTAAAGAGATGTATGATAAGCTGGTTAGCATGTTCAGGGCTAGCAATGCTAATCAAATAATTTTCTTCAAGAATCAATTGAATAATATCAAGAAGGGAAAAGTTGAATCCATCCAATATTATTTTATGAGGCTCATTGAAATCAGGAATAACCTCCTAGCTATTGGGGAAGCAATAGCTGATCGAGAGATGGTTCTTATTGCGCTTGGAGGTCTCCCCTGTGATTGGTATGTATTCAATACTATTGTTCTTAATAATAAAGTGATTCCTTATTTTGATGAAATATTGACGAGATGCACTCAAGAGGAGACAATAATGATGGATATAGATCATCCCTCTAATGGAAATGGAAGTGACCCTATTGCCTTCGTCGCTCATGAAAAGAAGAAAAAAAGTGGAGGTTCGAGAGATCAAAACCACGGAAGGCTGGGGCCCAAAGGAAGGAAGGGAAGATGTTACACTTGTAACAAGTTTGGTCACTATTCAAGAGAGTGCCCTAATAGAAGATACTCTCCGAGGGATGATGAAAAAAACAACTACAGGGAAAATGGAAATAAAAGGACTAACAATTTCAAAGGAAACAAGAAGGTTCCCTCTGATTGTAGTGGAAATGGGCAACCTTTCAAGAGGTCAAGAAATTATAGGTACGATGATTATAATGTTGTTCATAATAAGTGAAATGAATTTATATGTGTATATTCCCTCTCTATTGCATCTCCTCCCGACACCCTAGACGTCTGGTTGATTGATAGTGGTGCTTCAAGGAACCTCATTGGTTATAAAGAAGCCCTCTCTGATTTGATTGAGAAAGATTCAAATTTGGAAATTATCCTTGGAGATAATGCCACCTATCCCGTGAAAGGGATAGGGACTCTGACCCTTCATCTTTCTTAAGGTCAAGTCCTCTATTTACAATATTTGTGTTGTACGTACCTGATTTGAAGAAGAACCTTGCGTCTATTTTGGAAATGGAAGACAAAGGGTTCAAGGTGGAATTCATTGATGTAAATGTACATATTTGGTAGAATAACTTCAAGGAACCTCTTACTATTATTTTTAGAGTTGATACACTCTACCAGGTTGGAGGAAGTCCATTTGGGGCTATGTCATGTGATACAACTCGTCAAATAGAGTTATGGCACCAAAGGCTTGCACACCTTCATTATAAAGCCCTTCCTGAAGCAAGGAAGGTGGTGACAGGGATGTCCAGATTTAGAGATGATCATGAAGGTATATGTCAGGGTTGTGTCGAAGGGAAGCATAGAAGGGGACCAATCCCCTCAAGTGTCACAAAGACAACTGATATCTTGCAGTTGATACATTCTAATTTATCTGTTATGCTTCCCATGACATCCTTGGGAGGATGTTCCTATTACATGACTTTTACAGATGACCTCTCCCACAAGACCTAGATATATTTCTTGAAGAAGAAGGAAAAATCATTCAAATGGTTTAGTACCTTCAAGGCCTTGGTGGAAAACCAAAATCGAGAAGAGAATCAAATTTTTGAGGACCGATAATGGGACCGAGTATGAGGAAAATGAATTCATTGACTTTTCATATAATATGGCATTAAGAGGGAGACCACAACTATGTATACTCCTAAACAAAATGGTGTTGCTGAAAGAAAGAACAGGACCATTGTGGATGTTTCCTACGCCATGCTATGTGACCAAGGTCTTCCGTAGTTTCTATGGGGAGAAGCTGCAAACACTGCTATGTACATTCAAAATAGATGCCCACATTCTAATGTGGACTCCAAAACTCCTGAAGAAGTCTTCTCTAGTAAGAAACCTGATGTTTCTCATTTTAGATTTTTTGGTTGTCCTGTTTACTTTCATGTGTCGAAAGAAAAGAGAAGCAAGGTGGATGCTTTTGGAAATAAGGGAATGTTTGTGGGCTACAATTAAACTTTGAATTCATATAAATCTATGTGCCTCGTCAAAGAGAAGTGGAGATATTCCATGATGTCACCTTCGATGAAGATGTTTCCCTCAAGAAAGTGAAAAATATTCCTAGCTCCAAGAAAGACAAAAAAGATGAAGAAGTAGGGAAGCAGGAAGAGCTGAAGGATGAATTGATGCCCGATATTGAAGGACCTAAGGATCCTATTGATCTACCTCCTTCAAATAAGAGAATACCCTCATGGCTTAATGATACTCTCGCAGATGTCGAGAGACATATTGCCCCAAGGGGGACATTCTGTGAAAGCAAGAAGCTGAATAGATACCAAGGGTATCTAACAGCCATGAGTACACTAGTACAATCCAAGCCTGGATCATTTGAAGAAGCCGTAAAGCATCAAGTTTGGAAGGATGATATGCATGAGGAATATGAGTCCATTATGAAAAATGATGTCTGGGAAGTGCTCTCAAGACTGAGGAAAAATATATTGTTACCTCAAAATGGCTCTATAAGATCAAGCATGGATATGATGGTAGTGTTGAAAAGAACAAGGCAATATTTGTTGCCCAAGGCTTCTCTCAAAAATAAGGCATAGATTATGATAATATATATGCACATGTGGCCCGCTATACCACCGTCCAATCTATCATTTCGTTTCCTGCAACACAAGGATGGAGTCTCCATCATATGGATGTGAAGACCGCTTTTCTGCATGTTTCTATAAAGGAAGAGGTCTATGTGGAGAAAATTCTGGGGTTCAAAGTCCGAGATAGAGACACCTATGCTACATGTATGCTGGTTGAAGAAATCCCCCTATCAGTTGAGGCAAGCCCCCAGGGCTTGTTATGAGAGGATATATAGCTATTTGATGAAGTTGGGTTTCACTCGAAGTAATGATGATCCAAACCTTTATTTTAAGGTTGATAGAGAAAGGCCTCTCATTCTAGTTATCTATGTGGACGATCTCTTCCTGGTAGGTGTTGACCCTCTCATTCATCGGTGTAAGAGGGAGCCATCTTCTGAGTTTGAGATGAAAGACCTAGGATTGATGCATTACTTCCTAGGCTTGGAGGTTTGGCAGAGGATAGGCGATATTTTCCTTTCTCAAGGAAAATATGTCGTGAAGCTGCTAGAGAGATTTGGTATGGTAGATTGTAATTATGTGTAGACACCGATGGAACTCAACTTTAATAAGTTGTGTGGAAACGCTGCTGGGCCCATGCTAGAAAATCCTACCAAGTATCAACAACTCGTGGGGGCCCTGATGTTCCTAGTGAACTCCCATCCGGACATATGTTTTGTCGTGAACACTTTGAGTCAACATATGGTTGATCCTCATTACATTCACTGGATTGGTGCCAATAATCTATTGAGATATCTTTGGGGAACAATAAACCATGGGTTGAGATACACTGTCGGGAGTTTGAAACTCCATGGATATAATAATGTCGATTGGGATGGAAATGTGGTGGATCGCAAGAGCACATCTGGATGTTGCTTCACCTTGGGTTTTGCTTCGATATCTTCGATGAGCAGGAAGTAGAAGTCAGTGGCTTTGAGCACCACTGAAGCCAAATACATTGCAGCGAGTATGGCATGTTGTGAACCTGTTTGGTTGTGAAAGCTCTTCGGTGAGATGTTTTGGCATGTGCTATATTCCACTATTATCCTTTGTGATAACCAGAGTGGGATTCGTCTTTTTCAGAATCTCGTGTTCCACGATCGATCCAAGCATATTGATATCAGGTACCACTTTATCTGAGATATGGTACAGTGAGGCGTCGTAAGGCTTGGTCATATAGGAAATTATTAGTAGGTAGAAAATATTCTCACGAAGCCCCTAGGGAAGGTCAAGTTCCTAACCTACCATGAGAAGATTGGAATCGTGGAAAGACCCTATTCTGAGGGTCCTGCTTGAGTTGGACTATGAGCTATGGGAGATCCAAGGGGCTTGGGGATAGCTTCTTGGAGCTATAAGAACATGCGGGGCTAGGCTTGCCGAACCATTTTTTGCTTCTGCCCCACCGTTATGATATTGAGTTGGTTCACCTCTCTTTGATCTATGCCCCGCAGGAATCCTACCCATGGAGTTTTAGACTCATGGGAAGTACCTCTCATTTGGAAAATGAGGTCAAAAATGTGGATAGAGACCAATAGAAAGACAGATGGATGCATCGGAGATTGATGTACTCTCTATGTCTAGGATGGCACGTGTCCAACACCTTGATCTAGGATCAAGTATGATGAGGTTCTTACCTCTAAACTGACTTCGGGTTAGTATGAGACTCTTTTTGAGTCCAAGAGAGGTTTTAACCTCTAAAATTACTTCGAGTCAGCTAAGAATGATGTCTTTGTGACTAAAATTTTTTTATCTTTGAGAAGAAGAGGCAGCAAAGAAGGTTACGATAGGATGACACACGATGCTAGATTATGGTACACGATGGTACTGATGGATGGCCTAGGTAGAAAGATGGAGTTCTCCCTAGTTGAGAGGGAGGGTTAATTTTGGGAAACTAGGTCCAAACTCCATGTTACACTACTCATATGATGATGGTCATATTTGTGTTGGATTCCTCTTTCGTAGAGGTGCAAGATTGATCTAAAGATCATCTTGTTTGGATGGGCAGAACCTATATTTTGAATTTATTTTCCACACATGTACAAGGTTGGAAAGATTTGTAATGTATGCTCACAAGCCTAATATATGTGTCACACACCCTCACTGATGGATATAAATTGGAGAGACTTGGAGGTAATTTTTATCATCAACTCATTGCACATTCTCTCGTTGTGATTTGATTGGTTCAATAGCCTTTGGAGGCCTCTTTCCCTCACACGTGCGGAGCTGGAGCTGTTGTTTTTTGCAAATATTTTTAGGGCTGATTTGCTGAAGCGTTTACTAGTGTTTACCGTGGTCAACCCTTGTCCTCTTGACCTAATAATTTTGCTGGAATTTAAATTTTTGGAGGCCATACAGCTGGGCACAAAAATCGAGGGAAAAGTAGCAGTTTAACCAAAGCCCTAATTTTCTATGTTGACTTTCTGTTGCTTTCCTGTGTTGACTTGTGATGAGTTATCTTTGAGGGTTTTGGGTGTGACACTTGGAGGTTGGTTGATGTAAGAAATACTTTGTTGGCTTAAGCATCTTGCTGACTGTCATAACATACACTATCCTATATCTTTGTTGGACAAGAAGAATTGTAAAATCTGATCTATATTATTGGCTTGCCTTCTTTTGATCTATTATTGTGTTCTATCATCATTTTACTTTCATGTTTATGTGATTGCTAAATTGTATTGGGCCTAAGAAAGATTGAAGTAAATTTTCATTAAGCATAGAACACTCCATGAATATCTAAATTTAACATGAATTAAAGAGGCTAATATGAGAATATAAAGAGGAGAAGTAGAGATTGCAGCTTCAATTGGGAGCCACGGAAGAGGCCTTGGAGGAATTGAAGTGCAACGAAGGCTTAAAGAACCCATTATCACCTGTTTCCGAATCAACAGTTGAGGTAAACAATGTTGATTTCTCTTCAGTTTCATCTTCACATGCTATTATATTTTTTGGAAATGTGGAGATACCCATTACTGGAACTGACATGATAATCCTTACCAAAATGGGGTATAAAGGAGGAGGAATTGGTGTTAATGGCCAAGACATAATTCAACCATTGGAGGTTGTGCAGAGACTTCGATTCACAGGTTTGGGATATGTTGAAGGACAATGCTCAAAGGTGTCAGAAGCTTCCAATGCATGGTTGAAACCATTGGGGAAAGGGAATGATGGGAACACTTCACCATCATCCTATGACAATGCACATTGCAGATAAAGAGCTGAGGCAAGCTCTTGTCACCATGATTGCACCAGAGGCCAACAAGAAAGGTATAGCAAGTCTCGATATTCTAATGTTCATTTTGATTACAAGCATGTTGCTACTAATGAACATAAATCATGGCGTCAGAAAACAAGTAATTTTTTTGGATTACATAACCATGTATTTTTTGAGTGCTAGAAAAGAATGGCAGCACGAAAGAGGATGAGGCGTGAAAGGCCTTCTCCTCCACATGAAAAGAAGAAGGTAAATTAGGTCTGGAGGAAGAAGATTCATTGCAGTCATTGCGACAGAGGTGGTCATCAAAGAGCCATGTGTTGGAGGATCCATTTAGAGTAGCATCTCAAGGACAAAGTGTCCATACATGAACCAATTGAAACAATTGTTCGACAAGAAAATGCGCCACAAAGAGATGACCCATTCATTTTGATAAGTTAGAGATGGTTTTCCTAGCTGTGGTGTTGTGCCATGGCCCTATTTTTTAAATCATGTGTCTCAATTTAAAATGTAAAAGTGATGACGTGCTTTCCATCACTTTTTTTTTTCCTCGAGAAAAAAGCGTAATTTCATTACTGCAGGTGAGTACAAAATTACATAGTGAATCACATAAAAGTGTGATCAAAGTAGACAAACCCAAGAGTTTGTAGGCAAACAGTTACAAAGAAAAAATCAAATCCTATGTAAAAAACCAGACTCTGGCTTTTACCTCTTTCCATTTGGAAAACATGATGTTCATAAAAAAAAAAAAAAAATACAAGTCTACTGCTATCTACTATTAGTAGTCCAACAAGAAATCCGTTCAATAAACTGCCGAAAAAATATTTTCGATTGTTCACCATGGATCCAATCATAGCCCAGACAAACAAACACCTTATGGAGGCACCATCAGAAAACTGCATCATAAGAAACTGTAAGGAACCACCACCCAGGGGAGAATCCATTAGCAAAGTGTGTCAGTTAAATGTAGTTCCATCCCGCTGCAGCAGCCCACCGAGCAAGAAATACCAAACAAAAAAATAGTGATATATTGCAACCACCATCACATAACTGTTGAGAAACACGCACTAAGAGTAAGCAACCTGTTGGCATTACATGGCAGGCCAACAAAGGAAAACATATGTCACTCAGTCAAATAAGGATGGATGAAAATATTTAGTAGTATCTCCATCCTTATGTTCTCTGATCCTCCAGATACCCACAGCCTGCTGAATCCCCCTCTTGGAAGCTCGATCAGCCTCATCATTATTTTCTCTAAATATATGCTGACAGGAGAAAGATTCAAATGAAAGGAGGATCTCCCAAATAGAGCGAAACATATTTTGTAAATGGTGGACTCTGCATTGCTGTATACCTTTGATACAATTTATCACATTCAATGAGTCCCCATAGAAATTAATCTTCGTGCAACCTTTCTCCGCAGCGAACATTAGGAGAATATTGAGGCTCAGCAATTCTGCAAAATTATTAGTTCCTTCCCCAAGCCCAACAGAGATCTCAAAACAATGTGATTCAAAAAGAAACAACAGAGCCCCTCCACCACAAACATTTTGCTGCATAACCCCATCAAAAAAACCCCAAGGATTCCTCCTATCAATGTCCAACAACAGGACCTCCCTCTGTTTGGCAGCAGAGATATGGATAGGAAAAGCAGAGTGCAGTCCTATAGTCATGGCACCAATGATCTCTGGAGTACTAACCGCCCCATCAAATAGGAGGCGGTTACGAGCCAACCAACATCCCCAGATGACAAGGAGAGGCAGATATTTTAGTTTCTGCTCAGCATATGACACCCACCACGAGTCCCATGCATGAGACACAGATAAGCCCTCCCATCTACACAGGAGACCCAATAACCTGGAACATTCCAGCCAAACCACTTTAATGAAAGGACAGCTGAGGAATGGATGGTTAACTGATTCCTCATCAAAATTACATAGACAACACCAGCCAGGGCCCTGAAAACATCTATGTTGCAGAACGTCCTAGGTGGGGAATTTATTTTCTAGGACACACCACATAAAGAGGCGAGTCTTAGGAGGAAAATTTAGTTTCCAGAGTTTCTTCCACCACCACCGCTCTTCACCCAAGACAGCCCCAGCACTAAGTTTTGTGTAGCCAACCCGAGGAAAATAGATCCCCGAAGGATCAAAATCCCATGAAATCTTGTCCTCCCTCACTTGAAGCGAAATATGAGCCTGTTTTAAAGCACGGATGTAATCTTCCAATGCCCCCTCATCATGAGCATCTAGCCTCAAAGAAGAGGCCATAATCCAAGGCTGAATTCCCAGCCTTCTCCGAACCGGATCAGCAAGATGGGAGAGAAAGGTAATCCCCCTCTGCCTTAAGGCCTCAACTATGCGCCTGGGGAGGAGGTGTTGAAGTTCACTTCCCATCCAAGGATCCTCACCAACCCGAAGCTTCCTGTCACTACCCACATCCCAAGCCAGACTTGTTTCCAGAATGTGAAAATATTTAACTAGAGCCTTCCAAATCACCGACCCACCCACAAAGGATTTTCTTGGATTCATTATCCAATCCACTATAGAAAAAGGAGCAATATATTTCTGTGAGATCACCTGTGATCGAAGAATGTCAACATTGATGAGCCTCGACCCACCCTTTGCTGCAAGAGCCTAAGCAAAGAGAAAAATATTTTTCAGTCCCCAACCTCCCAACCCTTTTGGGACAGCAATTTTCTCCCACCGAACCCAAGGGGTCACCAACGATTCTTGTTTCCCACTCCAAAGAAATATAAATCAAATCCTCTTGGCTGCCTCCAAAATACCTTTTGGAATCCAAGAGAGGGACAACCAATATACCGGGACAGCCTCCAAAACAGACTTAACTAATGGCAAACACCCAGCTCTAGACAGCCATTTATGACTCCAAACTCTTAAGCGCTTTTCCAGCTTTTCCAGCAACCAGCTCCAATCATGCTTCCTACAATCATTGGGTTTTAAATGGAACCCCAAATAATTCATTCCATCATCCAAACCAGCAGAATTATGAGGAAAGATCGTCACAAACTCACACCTCTCCTCTTCCCTCAGATTATGAGAAGTGATGGAAGACTTTCCAGCATTCACTTCCATTCTAGTGGCCTTGCTAAATAGGTCCAAAATCTCACCAATAGTATTCACATCTCTCACCGATCCAGAGCAGAAGATTAATACATCATCAACAAAAATTAGATGAGTAATGAATAAATTAGGAGCAACCTGAATGCCCTTCAAGGAACCCTGTCTCTTGGCCTCCTGAAGAGCCCTGCTCAAGCCCTCAGCAACCAATAAAAACAAAAGGGGAGAAAGGGGGCAGCCCTGGAAAAGACCCATTTCAACATGAAAAAAGGGAGATGCAGCCCCATTAAGCAAAACAGAGAAAGAGACAGTTGTAATACAACTCATAATCCATCTTATGAAACCAATGCCAAAGCCAAGGTGAGTTAGAACCATACGAATATATAACCAACTTACCCGGTCATATGCTTTGGAGAGATCTATTTTCAACACAGTCCCTTTGAGGTTCTTGGTATTCATGCTGTGGATAGCCCCTTGAGCAGTTCCGATTGCTTCATGTATTTGTCGACCTTCCAGAAAGCCAAATTGTTCACCAGAGATATGAGTAGACAGAATGCATTTGAGTCTTCTAGCAACCACCTTGGCTACCACTTTATAAATATAGTTGCACAAAGAGATAGGGTCAAAATCAGCCAGAGAAAGAGGGTTATCCACTTTCGGAATTAAAGCTATCAAAATAGAATTAAAACAAGTAGGAATCCTCCCTGAAATTCTGGTATCCTCCACTACTTTCAGCAAATCCGCCCCCAACACATCATAAAGAGCCAAGAAAAATTCGATCGACCATCCATCTGGCTTAGGAATTTTATCTTTTTGGAAGCTATGAAGAACCTCCTTTAATTCCTTCTCAGAAACCTCAGCCATCAATGATCTGTTATCTGCCTCCTCCACAAATCTCGGAAAAATTTGAGCAACTCTTATCACTTCCACAAGAGATGCATGTACTGGAGCCTTAAATAGAGCCTTGAAATGATCAACCCCCAGCTTAGCTTTTGCCTCAAAGGTAGAATTCTCAATGCCCTGACCATATCTTAAACTCCAGATAGTATTAGCTACCTTCCGACCACGAGAATATGCATGAAAAAATTTTGTATTATCATCCCCACATGCCAACCATGTGGCCCTACTTTTCAACCTCCAAGATTCCTCGTTATCCATAAGGAGGGAGTTCCTTCTTTTTTCAAGAGAAACAAGAGTATCTTTATCTACTTGAGATTGAAACCCCCCTCCAATCCCATCATAGATCAAGCGTAGTTCCTCTTCCACTTGCTTCAAATCCATATCCTCCCTCTGTCTCTTAACAACCGACCAAACCTTCACAACATCCTTGATATGTTTAAAATTTTCAGCAAACTGATAAGCCACAGAAAGAGTGCTATCTGCCCTAAAAGGGATCCACCTAGAGAGAACAAGAGCTTTAAATGAATCATCCCTGAGCCAGATTTTGCTAAACTTTAAAGGGCTAGGAGGCTGCCTAGGCCCAATCTTAAACTCAATAAAAATAGGAAAATGATCAGATGCACCCCCACTTCCAATCCACTACCTAATTTGAAAAGGCCTGTCCACAATCTGCTTAGCCACCAAAAAATGATCAAGTCTCTTCGCAACTCTTCCTTCAACACATCTATTGTTCCTCCCCATGGGTTTCATCTTTATGGCTCAATATTGAGCAAAAGACTCTCCTCCAATTTTTGAGTGAAGTAACCAGTCAATAAATCAGGTTGTGCATGAGGACCCCAGACCTCAGACTGGCCCAAAGAAAATTTCAGATCCCCTCCCAAAATCACCGAGTCCCCCTTGAGAAAAGGGTTACCCAGGAGTGAGTCCCAGAAAGGGATCCTATCTTGATATGGACCATAAATATTAAAAATATTAAAAGCTTCACCCAACTCCAATGCCAGAAATTTTAAACTCAGGACTGACTCCATACCCCAGAAGTTCAGTGGTTTGATATTTCTTTCATTCCAACCCACTGCCAAACCACCTGACCTCCCTCTAACATCCAACGTCTCAAAGGTCCATCCCGACATCCAACCTTCCAATCTAGCTTTGACCACAGCCCCTTCACCTAAATTATCTTGAAGCAAGATTATATCCGGACAATCCAGAAATAGAATCCTCCGGAAAGTAGATTTCTTATGGGGACCTGCCAAACCCCTGCAATTATAGCACATAATATTCATAACACACCAGGCTTCAGGGATTGGCTTGCTCTAAGCGCCCTCTCTATTTAAATCTACCTCCCATCATGTACATCCATCATAGCTCTATCCTGGGCTCTAGCCAAAAAAGAGATACTACCCTTGCCTCGAGCTGCTGGGGATTTCCCCCTCTTGAACCCACCTGCACCTTTCTTAGCACTAGATCTCAGATTATAACCAATGACCGGAGAAATAGAGTTTACCAAAGGAGCCAGCATCCCTTCATCTGGATCGAAATCAATAGCCTTCTCTTGGGGAGCTGGCAGAGGAGAAAGAGTAGGAACAACGATAGGTAAAATTACACAATCATCCTTCCAAACCAAGTCTGAAGTCGAAACCATGTTAAGAGATATATTGATGATAGGGGAAAATGGGAAAGATCCCATGAGAGAAGATTTCATCATTGTTAACACTTCCTTCAACATGCCATCATCCCCCAACTGGTAAATCGCTCCATTTTGACTACTATGGACCTTCACAACAGATAACGAAACACAGTCAGAAGTCTGAGAGAGCGACTCCAGCCAAGAATAATGACCATACTTCGCTCCCAACGACTGATATCCCAAATCAATCGGATTTCTAAAACCATTTGCAGTAGGGTTAAAAACATAAGAAGAGGTTGTAGTGGGCATAGTCTGTGTATTTGAAAGGCCAGAGCCAGCCCCCTTCGAGATCTGTTCCACCTCTGAATGGCTAGAACACCGGCTTTTTTCATGTCGAGAGAAAAAACCACATTCAGAGGCAAGATGGCCATATGCATGGCACCGACAGCATCTGAAAGGAACATTTTCATAGTCAAGTAGCTGCTTAATAACATATTGCCCCCACCGAAGATTTAGAGATTCAGCAAGGCCTTCTCTGATGTTGATCGTGACTAGAATCCTAGCAACACGCCTTTGATTTGTCTTAATGAAAGTGAGATCAGCATCTAGGAAGGCCCCAAGAGTATTGCCAATGCCTCTGAGATGTTCCTCTGTCTAGTAATGAAGAGGCAAGCCAGGTATACGAACCCACAATGGGACCGAGTCCACCCTCTCCCTACTTGCATCAAAAAGAGGGTGCCATGGTTTTAGGAGCATTGGAGTATGGTCCAAAGCCCAGCAACGATGCATCACCCATTGGATATGATCAGGATGCAGGAAGTTGAAAGCAAACCACCCCTTTGAGAGGGACACCACCTCAGGCACATATCCAATGGCATATTTCCAATTCGCTTCAGCCCATGCAACAACTTTTCTCAGAATGAAAAAACTCCCCATAGCCCTTCCCACCAGAGTCCTGCTAGCCATTTGTGAAACCTGCTCCCAACCTATATCTTCACCCAAAACATAGTTATACTCTGCTCTTTTTAACTTGATCCATTTCTTTTTTCTGCCCCCTTTCTTCGTCTCTGATCTAGATTTATGCATGAATGCAACAGAATAAACATATAACCATAAATATAGAGATGCAGCAGAACTAACACTTCATTTCATTAATATCAAAGAACTGAAATTTTCTTAGAGACAAAATGGAAATAAAAATAGCTAGGGCGCTGGTAGCTATCTCTGAGAAGAGATGTGGCGGCTACAGGCCTCTGAACTAAGTTACAATGAGGCTTGAGGGCCTATTTATTATTCAGAAACAATGGAGAACCCTAAACATCCAAAAACCTAACCCTAGGAGACGAAGCCAAAACTATGGGCCTCGTTTGGGTAAATTGGTGTTTCAACTTCCCAGGGACGTAACTTTGGCATACTATCTCCGTTTGACGCACATAATACATCATTAGAAAGCTCTATCCAATGACTAAAAATTTCACCATGAATGTCATTCTAGAATGGAATGATATTCATTGAAGACGTGATGCCAAAAAAAAACGTCTTTTAGGGCCTCAAAACGGCTCCAGAAGTTCAGGACCCTAAAAACTGCTAAAAATAGTAAGTTATGCCGAAACTGAAAAACTGAAAGAGACAATGGTGGGGGCCCAAGTGGAATAGGTGGGTGGCCACCAATATCCACCTGGATCATTCCTCCCCCCTTAGGAAGCAATGGTCCCCATTGCGTTAAGTTCTTCCATGAGATGAGGAAATTTCTGCTGAACTTGGTCCCTGGTGAACCACTTTCCTTGGTGCAGGAGTTGGCCAGCTTTGACAACCCGATACGATTGGATCTGCTGTTGACGAGTGTTCTTGATTTGCATGTCCATGATACAATCTGTGGTGGCCTGTTCCATGCAGTCTGGGTTTAACTCTGTTGGTGTGAGTTGTTCTGCAATGTCCGAGGTGTCCAGTAGAGGTGGGAAGTAAGGACGAAGGCGATCCACATTGAAGACTAGGTGCAGACCAAGGAATGGTGGAATACTAAGATTGAAGGCATTGTTCCCTACAGCCTTGGTGACGGTGTACGGCCCGTATCGAAGCGGGCGAAGCTTGCGGTGGGGTCCAGTGAGGCGCTCCTTCTGCAAATGTAGCCATACTTTTTCGCCCACCTGGAAGTTGTGTGGCACCTGGTGTTGATCATGGTGCTGCTTGTACTTTGCATTGGCTCTACCCAATATATCATGAACCTGTTGGTGGATGTGTTGAATGCGCTCGATGAAGCTACTTGCTTTGTCAACTTCAGACTAGACATGAGCTGAATCAGCCTGAGCAGCTGCAAATGGCATGGCTATGTCAATGGGACATAGTGGCTAGAATCCCAAGCCCACCTGAAAGGGGCTATGGCCAATTGAACTGTGGAGAGCCCAGTTATAACTATGTTTTTCATAGGGGAGGCTCTCATCCCATGTGCGTGGATGCTTTGAATTGTACATGCACAGAATGTGTACAATCATTCTGTTGACGACCTCTGTCTGGCCATCTGTTTGGGGATGGAAAGCTGTGGACTTGGTGAGCTTTATGTCCAACATTGACCAGAGGCTGGACCAAAATGTGCTGAGGAACCTGCTATCTCGATCTGATATGATAGACTGTGGGATCCCAAAGTGCACCCACACTCGTTCAAAGAAGAGTTTAGTAGTGGCTTCTGCTATCATATTCTTCTTACAGGCCGCCATAATGGCCATCTTCGAGAATCTGTCAACGACCACGAAAACACATTCATTTCCATTCTTAGTAGAAGGCAGGCCCGACATGTAATCCATGGAGGTGGATTCCCAAGGTCGACTAGGGGTAGGTAGTGGAGTATATAGGCCTTGCTTCTTGATGGTCGGTTTGGAAATGGCACAAGCAGTGCAGGATCTGATGTGCTTCTCAACATCCTTTCAAAGGTTTAGCCAATAGAAATACTTCTGTAGTATTGCTACTGTTTTCTTGACCCTGAAATGCCCAGCGACTCAACTGTAGTGTGCTTCCCATATCATCTTGGAACGCTCGCTTGAAGGAACACAAAGGTGTCCCAGGTGACATAAAAGTGCATCTTGGAGGTGAAAATTTGGAACTTGCGTACCCCCCAAGAGTGCCTTGTAAGTGTGGCTGAATTCTGGGTCACTCTCATAGATAAGCATCCAATCATAAGTCTCGTGCCCACAAGAGTTGAGCACGGTGGTGAGTGCCATGATCGGTGGTCGGCTGAGGCAGTCTGCAACATTATTGGTGCTACCCTTCTTGTACTTGATGTTCAAATGAAATTATTGCAGATATGTGGACCACTTCTGATGGCGATCATTCTGCAACTTCCCTTGTGTCTGTATGAACTGCAGGGGCTAGTGGTCTGTGTGGATGATTGTTTCCTTCCCCAAAATGTAATGCTTCCATTGTCGATAGGCTTGCGCAATGGAATACATTTCTTTTCCATAGGTGGGATACTTGCGAATTGTCTCAGACAATGTCTCACTATGATATGCCACTGGATGTCCCTGTTGAGTAAGAACTACCCCAATAGCATAGTCAGAGGCATCTGTCTCGATCTCAAATGGCTGTTGCAAGTCTGGTAATGTGAGCACTGGGGCAGAACAGAGGCGATTTTTCAATTCTGTGAACGCCTTCTATTGAGGTTCCGACCAAAATAATTTTTCTCTCACTCCTCCCTTGGTGACTTGAATCAAGGGCCAAGTGATATGAGATAATCCCAACATGAATATACGGTAGAAATTAGCAAGACCCAGAAAGCTACGAAGCTTTATTATAGTGGTTGGGGTTGGCCAATCCTGAATGACTTGGATCTTGGCTGGATCCACATGTACCCCCCTTTCATCAATAATGTATCCCAGATATTGAACCTGGGTCATGCCAAACATGCACTTCTCCAAATTGGCACACAACTTGTGTTACCGCAGTGTTTGGAGGACTTGTCGGATGTGGTGAAGGTGCTCTTCCCAAGTCTTGCTGAAGATCAGAATGTCATCTAGGTACACCACTACAAATGAGTTGGTGAATGGCCGCAAGATGTCGTCCATCATCCTCATGAAGGTTTCAGGAGCATTCGTCAACCCGAAAGGCATGACCAGCCATTCAAAAAGGCCTTCCTTGGATTTGAAGGCAGTCTTCCACACATCAGAGGGTTCAATTGGTACCTAGTGATACCTAGACTTCAGGTCGATCTTGCTGAAATATTTTTCACCTTTGAGTTGGTCCAGAAGGTCATCAATCCGTGGGATTGGGTACCTATTCTATATAGTGATCTTGTTCAGCGCCCGATAGTCAATACAGAGTCTCCACGTCCCATCCTTCTTCTGTACCAACACGATCGGGCTCCCACAGGGCGATGAACTTGGTCTGATGTGACCTTCTAGCAACAGCTCCTGAATCTGCCTCTCGATTTCATCATTCTCCAGAACAGAGCGCCGATAGATCGGTCCATTGGGTAGCGGCGCACCTGGGGTTAGATCAATCGGGTGCTTGACCTGACAGTGCAGAGGAACACCTGTGGGTGAGGTGAAGATGTCCCCGTACTCCTCCACAACCTTATCCATTTGTTGTTGTCGTGCAGAGGAGCCCTGTCTGGAGGTCATGGCCACAGTATTCTTCTTGCCTTGGGGGCGGATCATCAAGAAAATGAATTTCCTGGTTTGGGAAATGAGCTTACTGCATTTTTTTGCAGTAACCAAAGAGATAGCCGCAGGAGGTGGTACCTCTGGTATCCTGTACAACTTATTTCCCAAAGTAACAATAACAGCACAAGGTCGAGACTCATACACAGCATGATGCTTCCACAAGTATGGTTGTCCTAATAATACATCAGAAAAATCAATGGGAGCAACGTCACATAATACCTCATTCGTGAAGGGCTTGATGCTATAGAGAAGGTGACACTGCTGGCTGACACAGAGATCTCGTCCTTGGTGAAGCCACCCGATGGTGTATGGATGTGGGTGAGCTATGGTCAGCAAGCCCAACAGCTTCACGGCGTCTGCTGAAATGAGGTTCTTTTGGCTCCCATTGTTGACAATGAACTATATAGGGGAGCCCTTTACCCACATCTGGGAGTGGAAGAGACGTTCCTCCTCCTCTGGATCTTCTAGTTCCTCCTTCTGGATCTTTGTAGTGGCAACAGTGGCGTTGGGCTCCGCATCAATAACGGCTTCCATTTTTCATTCCCTTTTCAGTTCCGATCTCGGACTCGTGAGCATGCATTCGACTCAAGCTCCTCATTCGGGCCACTAGCGATCGCTTGGCCCGACACTCACTTGTCGTGTGAGTGGAGCTCTTATGGAACTCACACCACTTTCTCGTGTCCTTCTTTTTTGGCTTTATGGGTAATGTTATTTTCTCTTGTGGCTTTGACGGGTTGTCTTTAGCCGCCATGCCTTGGCTCTGCCTTTGTCCCGCGGTTTGGAAGCACCTTTCCTTTGCTTTTTGATTTGTAGATCCAAAGTCTCTTTCTTCTCGTTTGAATTTCGCTCAATCTTGGCAAAAAAGATACCCTGCATAAATGTATAATTAAGCGAGAGAGATCAAGGCATGGAACATTCTCCAATCTTTGATACCCAAATTTGTGCCAGTGGTATGGAACACATTCGCTATTGAACCAGGAAATATCCCTTTGTTGTCGCAGCATGGTCCATTGTATGTACTTGTCCTCATAGCTCCCCATGGGATAGTACTGTTCCTTGACGGCGTCTCGGAAAGAATTCCAAGTTGGTGCGGCCAAGAATAGAGAGGGTTCTGTCTAGTCCTTGTTCTCACAATAGGTTTCCCACCAGTCCTTAACATGGGGGTAGCTTTGAGGAGTGCAAAAATAATCTTCTCCCGGTCTGAAAAGTCATGAACAGAGAAATATCCTTCTAATAGATTCAACCATATATCTACGACATCTGCATCTATTTGACCCTCAAATATGGGAATGTCAAAATTTACTTGTACCTTAAAAGGATTCGCACCTCCAGAGTGTCTGCTGGATGCAGATGCGCCGCCGGTGGGCAGCCGTTGAAGGATCTGAGAAAATTTATCCATCATCGCGTTCATTTGTTTTTCGAGGGCCTCCTCAAGCAATATTTTGATAGGATCTCTTGCTCCCTCATCTTTATTTTCATCCCCCATGGGCGTCTTTCGAGGTTTGCGAGGCTGATCTTGCAAAGGTTCCACCAGATCAAGCCCTAGCTCCTTATACCCCGACCTCGTTGGGGACATGCAAAGAAGGATCGAGAAAAAGCAGCCCGCTCTGATACCACTGATCCGGATTTATGCAGAAATGCAACAGAATAAACATATAACCATAAATACAGAGATGCAGTGGAACTAACACTTCATTTCATTAATATCAAAGAACTGAAATTTGCTTACAGACAGAATGGAAATAAAACTAGCTAGGGCGCTGGTAGCTATCTCTGAGAAGAGATTTGGTGGATATAGGCCTCTGAACTGAGTTACAATGAGGCTCAAGGGCCTATTTATTATTGAGAAACAATGGAGAACCATAAACATCCAAAAACCTAACCCTAGGAGATGAAGCGCCAAAACTATGAGCCCCGTTTGGGTAAATTGGTGTTTCAACTTCCCAGGGACGTAACTTTGGCATACTATCTCCGTTTGACGCACATGATATATCATTAGAAATCTATATCCAAGGACTACAAATTTTTCCATGAATATCATTCCAAAACAGAATGATATTCACTAGAGGTGCAATGCCCAAAAAACATCGTTTAGGGCCTCAAAACGGCTTCGGAAGTTTAGGACCCAAAAAACTGCTAAAAATAGTAAGTTATGCCGAAACTAAAAAACTGAAAGAGACAATGGTGGGGGCCCAAGTGGAATAGGTGGGTGGCCACCAATATCCACCTGGATCAGTCTCTCCAGCCTCCCTTACTTTTCTTGAGCCCCTTCTCTTTTGTGCCTTCAAAAGAAGGTACCCCACACTGTTCTTCAAAGCTTATATGGTTTGGGACAACTCTCAAGCCCTCCCTTTCACTAATACCATCCACCCCTCTATTCGTGAACACAGAAGGATCCAGTTCCTTTTCATACTCTGGTATACTCACTCTCTGATAAACACCTGCATCTAGATCCCTCTCTTCCGCATCCAAACAATGAATAAGCCCCTTCCCCTGCGTATCGTGTCCCTTTACCAAGGGTGCCGCACTCCCTCTGCCAGTCAAACCTCCACTGACCCTCCCAACTTGTCCACCTTCAAAACAAAATGATGACAACCTTCCTGCATCAATGGATAAATGGGGCTCCTCCTCTCCTTGAGAATGCAACCTTATCTCCTGCACATTGTTCCTGATCTGCACACCGATTGCAGAACCGCGCTGTCCCTGTGCATTCTCTCGCCCAGCGCCATTCAAACCCGACTGTCTCCTGCCCAGCGCCATAGGTGCTTTCCATCACTTATAAAGCAACAATGATGTTTTGGCCTTGTCTTGATAGCTGGGGTATTGATTCCATTTTGTTGTAAACTTGACCACAGAGTGTGTGTTATAAACTCATGGAAAGTATGGGATGCTTGGGTCATATTTTTCATGTAATTGAGCATGTAATTTACAAAAATATTGTATTGTAGGTTTACAAGGATGCAGGTGTCGACTCATCGCTTATGGCTCCAAAGAAAAAAGGTGAAGGAGAAGGAAGGGTGAATTTTCAGGACACTTGTGGTGTAGACAATGTACACAACAGTTGCAGATTATTTTCATGATTGTCGTGGACCAAAAGCTCCTCAGTGGGGAGGATTGATATAGGTATCTCCATACGCCCTCAGGAGACCAAGAGGGCTCATAAATGGTCAAAACTCAAAGTGGTCGAATTTCTCTTGAACCAGGTTCATATTGAAGTGCTCGTCGCCTTGATTCAAATGGTGTGAATGGATCTCCAATCTAAGCCAGTATGGAGAAGTTAGAGCATGTCAAAGTTGTGGAAAAGTTGGGAAATGGGCTCCCACAATTTCACCTTCAACCGGTAGGGAACCTAGCAACTGAGAATCAAGTGAATTTGTTGGGTACTTAAAATGCCCAATAACCTCTATTTTCGAGAAATTTTAAAAGAAGGCTATAGTTATTTAAAAACAAAAAAATATATAAAAATGGGTGGTGGGCCACCAACCCTGCCACCCCCTCAACTATATGTCAACCACATTTATTTTTATATATAAAAATAAAAATTTCATTGGGGGGCAGGTTTTCAACCCCGCTAACCCCGAAACCAATGTTACAACAATATAAAAAGGTTGGGAGGCGAGCCACCCCTAGCGGACCCTCCTACCCACTAACCACCACCACCATATATATATCAAATCCATGGGACAATGAAATTTGGCCGACGGGGGTCGAACCCGCCTAGCCCATGTGGTAGGCCCCCTGTGTGCAGATCCAGATAACCAACTAAATTGTTATAAAAAAGAAACAGGTGCGACCAAAAATGGGGAGACGGGATTTGATCCCCTAACCTCCCCTCAAAGAATTTCTAAAATTGCCACTGCACCAATGGTGCATTCATGGTTAAGTCCGCCGAAAAAATTACATTTAATCTCACCTCCTTACAGTGCATTGAGGGAAGAGCGACAGAGAGCAGTGGAACCCCGATTTCCCACAGTATAGGAGAGATGGAACCATGCCCCATGGAATCTTGAGGCGCATAAGAAAGATTCCCTTTGGGGTAGAACTTGTCGAAGTCCATTTTTGACAAACTTTATGTCGATTTTACACCTCTCAGTGATAGGAACTAAATGGCGATGCCCGTTTCAGCAGAAAAGCTTCCCATTTTTCGGCCATTTTCCATATTGGAGTGACGGTGTCAGATTCCCAAGTATGGACAGTCAATTGATGCCTCTTGACACCACGAATTTGATGGTGTGGCTAGATTTAGTAGCTGAGCATCCAATTCTTCAACCAACTTCTAAGGTTGAGGTATATGCAATATTGATGTCATGTGCCTCTTTTATCATTTGTTGTGAGATGTAATATGTTGTTTAGATCCTTTCTTGATGTATTTTGTGGGATCTATGTTTCTACTTCATGTGTGATGTATTCACCATGGATTGTTATGATCCCTATGTAACCTTGTTGAAGGGATCCTCATCGTCACCTTGTGTCAGATTAAGTCATGTTGATAGGAGGCCTATTGTGAGTGAGAGTTCCTTTAGTGGAACGTCTCGAGGGGAGACAAGCCACTCATGTTAAGGGAATATATCCTTGTATGACAAAAAAAATAGCCCATGTACATCATCACCATTTCCAGCACTGTATGAAGTGGCCTACCCCATCTTGACACCAGGCCTGGAGACGTAGCCCACACTGGGTGAACTCTGTTATAAACATCTCGTGTTCTTATGTTTTTGATTGTTTTCTTGTTTCCTCTTGCTTAAAGAATGCATATGTGTTCTTTTAATGCTCTTTTTAGTGAAATTGTAACCACATCACAAAAGTAAAAGATCATGGGTAAATACGGTAGTTGATAGACCCAGATCATGCAAGAAATTAGTTTTGACATCCATTTGGTGTAAGCTCCATCCTTGAGAGGCAAGAAGAATGATGATATATTGGATAGTGGTGTATCACACAACTGGTGTAAATATCTCATCATAGTCCACTCCTTCCTTTTGAGAGAATCCTCGAACAACGAACCTAGCCTTTAACTTTTCAGCACTCCCATAAACTCCATGTTTTATTTTGTAAATCCATTTTGAAGTGACCACAGACTTGTCCTTGGGTCTAGGAACCACGTCCCACACATCATTCTTCATGATCGATTCATATTCCTCATTCATTTCATCCTTCCATACTTGGTGCTTCACGGTTTCCTCGAACATACATGGCTCAGATTGAACAATGGCACTCATAATAGCTAAGTACCCTTAATACCTATTCAACTTCTTACTTTCAAGAAATGTCCCCCTTTGTGCAACATGTCTTTCAACATATTTGAGAGTTTTTTTGAGCCACAAGGGTCTTTTTTTTTAGGTAAAGAGCTCACCAGGAGGTGGATCAATGGGATACATCGGCCCTTCAACATCGGGCATTGGTTCATTTGTTGGAGGTTCATCCTACTTTCATGCATCATCATCATTGTCCTTCCTTGGGATAGGAATATCTATGACCTTCCCAAGAGAAGAATATTCATAGAAGGTTAAATCATGACTTATTTCAACTTCTCTGTGACTAGGAACATATATTTTATATGAATTTGAAGTTTCACTGTAGCCCACAAATTTTTCTTTCTTCCCATATGCATATAGCATGTTTCTTTTATATTTCGGCACATGAAAATATATGAAACAAATAAAAATTATAAAATTAGAAACATGAGGTTTCTTAATGGTGAAAACTTCTATGGGTGTCTTGAAGTCCAATGCTTGATGTGGGCATCTATTTTGAACGTACACAAAAATGTTGGCAACTTCTCCCCATAAGAACTTCGGTAGGCCTTGGTCATGAAGCATATCACGGGTAGATTCTATGATTGATTGAATATTCCTTTAGACAACTCCATTTTTATCAGGAGTATATGCAGTAGTGGTCTCACTCTTTATTCCAACTTCTCTACAATATACGTTGAATTCATTTGACTCAAATCCGGTTCCATTATCAGTCCTCAATATTTTGATCTTCTTCCTAGTTTGATTTTCAACCAAGGCTTTGAAAGAGCGGAACCATTTGAACACTTTATCCTTCTTCTTCAAGAAGTAGATCCATGTTTTACGAGAGAATTAATCCACAAAAATTTCATAGAGAAATTATCCTCCCAAATATTTTACTGGCAACTTAACAGAAAGATCAGAATGGACCAATTGAAGAATGTCGGTAGTTTTACTTTCACTTGAAGGGAAAGGTCCCCTTGTATGTTTTCAAGCATGAAGTTGTTTTTTAGGGTTGTACAACTTGAAAACATACAAGGGGACCTTTCCCTTCAAGTGAAAGTATAACTACCCTCTTTGATCTATGCCCCGCAACAAGGTTCGGCAAGCCTATCCCCGTGTGTGCTTATAGCTCCAAGAAACTATCCCCAAGCCCCTTGGAGCTCCCATATCTCATATTCCAACTCAAGTAGGACCCTTAGAATAGGGTCTTTCCATGATTCCAAGCTTCTCACGGAAGGTTAGGAACTTGACCTTCCCCAAGGGCTTCGTGAGAATATTCGCTACCTACTCATCAGTTCCTATATGATCGAGCCTTACGATGCCTCGCTGTACCATATCTCGGATAAAGTGGTACCTGATATCAATATGCTTGGATCGATCATGGAACACGAGATTCTCAGAAAGACGAATCTCACTCTGGTTATCACAAAGGATAATAGTGGAATATAGCACATGCCCAAACAGCTCACTGAAGAGTTTTTGCAACCAAACAACTTCACAACATGCCATACTTGTTGCAATTTATTCGACCTCAGTAGTGCTCAAAGCCACTAAATTCTTCTTCCTGCTCACCCAAGATATCGAAGCAAAACCCAAGTTGAAGCAACATCTAGATGTGCTCTTGCGATCCACAACATTGTCATCCTAATCGACATCACTATATCCATGGAGTCTCAAAATCTTGGAAGTGTATCTCAGCCCATGGTTGATTATGCCCCGAATATATCTCAATAGATTCTTGGCACCAATCCAGTGAATGTGATGAGGATCAACCATATGTTGACTCAAAGTGTTCACGGCCAAACATACATCCGGACGGGAATTCACTAGGAAAATTAGGGCCCCCACGAGTTTCGATACTCGGTAGGATTTGCCAGCATGGGCCCAATAATGTTTCCACACAAATTCTTAAAGTTGAGTTCCATCGGTGTCGACACAGACTTATAGTACACACCAAATCTCTCCAGCAGCTTCACGACATATTTTCCTTGAGAAAGGAAAATCTCGCCTAGCCTCTGCTAGACCTCCAAGCCTAGGAAGTAATGCATCGGTACTAGGTCTTTCATCTCAAACTTAGAATCTAGCTCCCTCTTAGACTGATGAATGAGAAGGTCAGCACCTATTAGGAAGAGATCGTCCACATAGAGAACCATAATGAGAGGCCTTTCTCTATCAACATTAAAATAAAGGTTTGGATCAGCATTAATTTGAGTGAATCCCAACTTCATCAAGTAGCTATCTATCCCCTCATAACAACCCCCAGGGGCTTGCTTCAACTGATAGAGGGATTTCTACAACCTGCATACATAGGTGTCTCTATCTCGGACTTTGAACCCTAGAATTTTCTCCACATACACCTCTTCATTTATATAACCATGTATAAAAGTGGTCTTCACATCCATCTGATGGAGACTCCATCCTTGCATTGTAGCAAACACAATGATAGATCGGATAGTGGTATATTGGGCCACAAGTGAAAATATATCATCATAACCTATGCCTTCTTTTTTACAGAAGCCCCGGGCAACAAATCTTGCCTTATACTTTTCAGCACTACAATCAAATCCATGCTTGATCTTATAGAGCCATTTCGAGGTGACAAAATATTTTTCCTCTGGTCTGGGTGCAACTTCCCAGACATCAATTTTCATAATGGACTCATATTCCTCATGCATAGCATCCTTCCAAACTTGATGCTTTACAAATTCTTCAAATGATCTAGGCTCAGATTGTACTAGTGTACTCATGGCTGCTAGATACCCTTGGTATCTATTCAGCTTCTTGCTTTCATGGAATGTCCCCCTTGGGGAAATATGTCTCTCGGAATATGCGAGTGTATCCCTAAGCCATGAGGGTCTTCTCTTATTTGAAGGAGGTGGATCAATAGGATCCATAGGTCCTTCAACATCGGGCATCAGTTCATCCTTCGGCTCTTCCTGCTTCCCTGCTTCTTCATCCTTTTTGTCTTCCTTGGAGCTAGGAATATTTCTCACTTTCTTGAGGGCAACATCTTCATCGAAGGCGACATCGTGGCATATCTCCACTTATCTTTGACCAGGCACATAGATTTATGTGCCTTCAAAGTTTAATTGTAGCCCACAAACATTCCCTTCTTTCCAGAAGCATCCACCTTGCTTCTCTTTTCTTTCAACACATGAAAGTAAATAGGACAACCAAAATCTCTAAAATGAGAAACATCAAGTTTCTTACCAAAGAATACTTCTTCAGGAGTTTTGGAGTCCAGATCGGAATTCGGGCATCTATTTTGAATGTACACAGCAGTGTTCACAACTTCTCCCCATAGAAACTTCGGAAGACCTTAGTCACATAGCATGGTGAGGGAAACTTCCATAATGGTCCTATTATTTATTTTAGCAACACCATTTTGTTCAGGAGTATACACAGTTGTGATATCCCTTTTAATGCCATCTTCTCTTCAAAAGTCAATGAATTCATTTGACTCATACTCGGTCTCATTGTCGATCCTCAAAACTCTGATTCTCTTCTCGATTTGGTTTTCCACAAAGGCCTTGAAGGTACGAAACCATTTGAATGCTCCGTCCTTCTTCTTCAAGAAATATATCTAGGTCTTCCGGGAGAGGTCATCTGTAAAAGTCATGTAATAGGAACATCCTCCCAAGGATGTGACGGGAAGCATACCAGATAAATAAGAATGTATCAACTGCAAGATATCAGTTGCCTTTGTGACACTTGAGGGGAATGGTCCCCTTGTATGCTTCCCTTCAACACAACCCTGACATACACCTTCATGATCATCTCTAAATTCGGGCATCCCTTTCACCACCTTCCTTGCTTTGGGAAGGGATTTATAATGAAGGTGTGCAAGCCTCTGGTGCCATAACTCTGTTTGACGAGTTGTATAACATGACATAGCCCCCAACGAACTTCCACCAACCTGGTAGAGTGTATCAACTCTAAAAAAAATAGTAAGAGATTCCTTGAAGTTCTTCTACCAAATGTGTACCTTTCCATCAAAAAATGACACCTTGAACCCTTTGTCTTCCATTTTCGAAATAGACACAAGTTTCTTCTTCAAATCAGGCACGTACAACACATCTTGTAAACAGAGGACTTGACCTTAAGATAGATGAAGGGTCAAAGTCCATGTCCCTTTAATAGGATAGGTGGCATTATCTCCAAGGATAATTTCCAGATTTTTATCTTTCTCAATCAAATCAGAGAGGGCTTCTTTATAACCAATTAGGTTCCTTGAAGCACCACAATCAATCAACCAAACATCCAGGGTGTCAAGAGAAGATGCAGCAGAGAGGTCATATACAAGAATAAATTCATTTCTCTTATTATCAACAACATTAGACTCATCATACCTGTAATTTATTAACTCTTGAAAGGTTTTTCATTTACACTATGATTAGAGGGAGCCTTCCTTTTTCTTTTGAATATGTTGTTCCTTTGATTGCCATTCCCCCTGTAGTTGTTGTTTTCATCATCCCTGGGAGAGTACCTTCTATTAGGGAACTCTCTTGCATAGTGACCAAACTTGTTACAAGTGTAACATCTTCCCTTCCTTTCTTTGGGCCCCGCTCTTCCATGGTTTTGATCTCTCAGACCTCCATTTTTTTCCTTCTTTGCATGAGCGGTGAAGGAAATAGGGTCACTTCCAT
Source organism: Pinus albicaulis (assembly GCA_034641835.2). NCBI lineage: Eukaryota > Viridiplantae > Streptophyta > Pinopsida > Pinales > Pinaceae > Pinus > Pinus albicaulis. The sequence continues at coordinate 659,210,911 of CM076570.1, forward strand.
TTCCATTAGAGGGACAATATCTGTCCATAATTCTTGTCTCCTCTTGAGTGCATCTTGTCAATATTTCATCAAAATTAGGAATCACATTATTATTAAGAATAATAGTATTGAATACATACCAATCACGGAGGAGATCTCCAAGCGCAATAAGAACCATCTCTTGACCAACTATTACTTCCCCAATAGCTAGGAGGTTATTCTTAATTTCAGCGAGTCTCATAAAATAAGATTGGATGGATTCATCTTTTACCTTCTTGATATTATTCAATTGATTCTTGAATAAAATTATTTGATTAGCATTGCTAGCCCTGAACATGTTAACCATATTATCATACATCTCTTTAGATGTGCTCAGCTCATAGATGTAAACAACCAAGTTCTTATGAATAGAATCCTGGATAATTATATTTGATTTGATTTCCCCTTTTATATACTTCGTCTTTGTGGCAGCAGCTGCCTTTGATGGAGGCTCATGAATCTTCCCCTTCACATAGTCCATGACATCTTGATCTTCTAATACCAAATCCAAGGACATCTTCCATGCATGATAATCAGACTTATCAGTCAATTTATCATCAATCTTGAAACCCTTGTAGGTTGAGGAGACCATTTGTCCTTGATAGGATTCCTTATTTAGTGATTGCTTCTAACACTAGCTTGGACTTTGTCTTCACCTCAGCTCTGATACCATGTTAAATTTAGATAGTCATGGAGTGTTCTATTCTTAATGAAAATTTACTTCAATATTTCTTAGGCCCGATACAATTTATAAATCACATAAACATGAAATTAAAATGATTATAGAACACAATAATAGATCAACAGAAGACAAGCCAATAATATAGATCAGATTTTACAATTGTTCTTGTCCAGCAAAGATATAGGATAGTGTGCATTACGACAGTCAACGGGATGCTTCAGCCAACAAATTCTTTCTTAGACCAGTCAACCTCCAAGTGTCACACCCACAACCCTCAAAGATAGCTCATCAAAAGTCAACAATGGTCAACCAAAATTCAACATATAAAAGTCAATGCAAGACAACAATAGAAAGTCAACACAGAAAATTAGGGCTTCGATAAAACTACTCCTTTTCCCTCAATTTTTGTGCCCAGATATATGGCCTCAAAGCTCAGCTGTACGATCTCCAAAAATCAAAATTTAAACAAAATTTTGAGGTCAAAAGGACAAGGGTTGACCATGTTCAATGTTGTTCATCACTTCAAAAAATCACCCTAAACAGATCTGTATAAAACAACAGCTCCAGATTTGCACATGTGAGGGAAAGAGGCCTCCAAAGGCTATCGAACCAATCAGATCACAATGAGAGAATGTGTGATGAGTTGATGAGAAAAATGACCTCCAAGTCTCTCCAATTTATATCCATCAGTGAAGGTGTGTGACACATCTATTAGGATTGTGAGCCTACATTACAAATCTGGCCAACCTTGCACATGTGTGGAAAATAGATTCAAAATATATGTTCTTCTCATCCAAACAAGATGATCTTTAGATCAATCTTGCACCTCTCCGAAAGAGGAATCCAACAAAAATATGACCATCATCATATGAGCAGTGCAACATGGAGTTTGGACCTAGTTGCCCAAAATTAATAATTTAGCATTCTCTTCTTGAATACTATGGTTGATCTCCTCATTCAAATGATGAGAAGATGATGAAGGCTGCGAAGAAGATGCACAAGCATTAGAAGATGTGGACAAAGCATCATTCTCTAATCTTTCTTTCTCCTCTTCCTTTATTCTCTTCTCATAAGCGTCATAAATTATGTCCACCAATTTGGACATCCTGAGTATGGCCTCGTACATGTCTTTTTCATCCTCCATTTATGCACGTTCAATAATTGTTCATGCTCACAATTCACATCAGCGAGAAGACCGCTTTGATACCATATTGATCTGGGTCTTTCAGCTACCATATTTACCCATGATATTTTACTTTTGTGATGTGGTTAGAATTTCACTAAAAAGAGAATTAAAATAACACATATGCATGCTTTAAGCAAAAGGAAACAAGACAACAATCATAAACATAAGAACACGAGACGTTGATAACGGAGTTCACCCAGTGTTGGCTACGTCTTCGATCCCGGTGTCAAGATGGGGTAGGCTACTTCATATAGTGTTGGAAATGGTGATGATGTACATGGACTATTTTTTCTGTCATACAAGGATATATGCCCTCAACATGAGTGGCTTGTCTCCCCTCAAGACGTTCCGCTATAGGAACTCTCACTCATAATAGGCCTCCTATCAACATGACATAATCTCACACAAGGTGACGATGAGGAACCCTTCAACAAGGTTACATATGGATCATAACAATCCATGGTGAATACATCTCACATGAAATAGAAACATATATCACGCAACATATATCAAGAAAGTATATAAACAACATATTGCATCTCATGGAAAATGATAAAAGAGGCACATGATATCAATACTGCATATATCTAAACCCCTGAAGTTGGCTGAAGAAGTGGATGCTTAGCTTCTAAATCTGGCTGCACCATCGAATTCATGGCATCAAGAGGCATAAAATCGACTGTCCACACTTGGGAATCTGACACCATCACTCCAATATGGAAAATGGATGAAAAATGGGAAGCTCTGCTACTGAAACGGACATCGCCATTGAGTTCCTGTCGCCAAGAGGTGTAAAATCGACATAAAGTTTGTCAAAAATGGACTCCAGCAAGTTCTACCCCTCAGGGAATATTTCTGATGCCCCTTAAGATTCCTTGGGGCATGGTTCCATCTCTCCTAGACTGTGGGAAATCGGGGTTCCGTTGCTCTCCATCGCTCTTCCCCCAACGAATTGTAAAGAGGTGCGATTAAATGTAATTATGTCGCCACACTTAACCATGAATGCACTGTTGGTGCAATGGCAAGTTTAGCAATTCTTTGAGGGGAGGTCGGGGGATCAAATCTTGCCTCCCCATTTTTGGTCACGCATGTTTCTTTGTTATAACAATTTGGTTGGTTATATGGAGCCGCCCAAAGGGGGTCGGGCGGGTGCGACCCCCACTGCCCTAGCTCACTATCCCATGGCTTTGATATATATATGGTGGTGGTGTTTAGTGGGGATGTGGGTTCGTCGAGGGTGGCCCGCCTCCCAACCTTTTTATATTTTTGTAAAGTTGGTTTCGAGGTTGGAGGGGTTGAGAGCCTGCACCCCAATGGAATTTTCATTTTTATATATAAAAAAAATGTAGTTGGCATATAGTTGAGGGGGTGGCAGGGTTAGTGGCCCGCCACCCATATATATATATATATATATATATATATATATATATATATATATATATATATATATATAGTAAATAACTATAGCCTTATTTTAAAATTTCTTGAAACTGGAGTTTATTGGGAATTTTAAGTACCCAACAAATTTACCCACTTCTCTATTGCTGGGTTCCCTGCCAGTTGACAGTGAAATTGTGGGACACTTAAACCTGTCCCACTGCCCAAATTTGATCGGAACTTTGAATTGCTCTAGCTTCTCCGTACAGGCTCAGATTGGAGATCTATTCACACTGTTGGAATCAAAACGATGAGAACTTAAATTTGAACCTAGTTTGAGATAAATCCAACCACTTTGAATTTTGAAAATTAATGAGCCCTCTTGGTCTCCTGAAGGCGTCTGGAGCAAATTGGATCATTGCATGACTCACTTTTAGGATCGTAAGACACATGTATGCAAGTTGAAGAAATCCCTCTATGGGTTGAAGCAAGCCCCTAGGGATTGGTATAAGAGGATTGATAATTATCTTAACAAGCTGGGTTTTACAAGAAGTGAAACTGTCCCAAACCTATACTTCAAGGTTGAAAAGGACAGGCCCCTCATTCTATTACTTTTTGTGGATGATCTCTTTCTGTCAGGTGTATACTCTCTCATTTATCAATGTAAGAGGGAGCTCGCTTCCAAATTCAAGATGAAGGACCTAGGGTTGATGCACTACTTCCTAGGGTTTGAGGTCTAGAAAAATGTAGGTGATATTTTCCTTTCTCAAGGAAAATACATTCTGAAGATACTAGAGAGATGTGGGATGGTGAATTTCAAGTCCATGTCTACTCCGATGGAACTCAACTTCAAGAAGCTGTGTGGAAGTGTTGGTGGTCCCGATTTGGAAAATACTTCTGAATATTGACAACTTGTGAGGGCCCTAATGTTCCTGGTGAACTCCCTTTCATACATATGCTTCACTGTAAATACATTGATTCAATTTATGGTCAAGCCTCATCATGTACATTGGATTGCTGCCAAGAATCTCTTGAGATATCTCCAGGGCACAATCAACTATGGTTTGAGATAGACTATCGAGAATTTGAGGCTACATGGATATACTTATGTTGATTTGGTTGGAAGTGTGGTGGATCATAAGAGCACATCTAGATGTTGCTTCTCATTGGGATTTTATTCAATACCTTAAATGAGAAGGAAGAAAATTTTGGTTTCTTTAAGCACTGCCAAGGACGAATACATTGTTGCTGGTATGAATTGTTGTGAATTTGTGTGGTTGAGGAAAATCTTTAGTGAGATCTTTTAGCATGTGTTGGATATCACCGTGATCTACTGCACCAACAAAAATGGGATTCAAATTTCATAGAATCCCATGTTCCACGACCTCTCCAAGCATATTGATATCAAGCACCACTTTCAACGGGATATGATACAATGAGGAGAAATAAGGCTCCATCACATCAGGACTGATGAGCAGGTCGGAAACATTCTCATGAATCCCTTGGGGAAGGTCAAAATATTATCAATCTGTGAGAGACTTATATTCATGGAAAGACCCTCCTATGAAGGTCCCACATGAGTTGGACACTGAGCTTTGGGAGCTCCTGGGGGCTTGGGGTACTTCTTGGAGCTATGAGCGATCATAGGGTGAGTGGTTAACCTTCCCCTAGTGGTGCGCTGTGAATGGTTCACCTTCCCCTGTGATACTCCATGGCATGTGAGATGTGTGTAGGGTGAGTGGTTCACCTTCCCCTATGATTGTGGACACATGTATGTAGGGTGAGCAGTTCACCTTCCCCTATGATTGACATATGCATAAGATGAGTGATTCACCTTATCCTATTGCATATGAGTAGGATGAGTGGTTCACCTTCTCCTGTTGATGCCCCAGCATACATCCTACCCATGTAGTCTGAGACTCATGGGAAGTACATCTCATCTAGCCAATGAGTTGGGAAGTGAGGATAGGGACCATAGCGCTAATGATGGACACATCGTGTACCACCATACTCCCTATGTCTAGGATGCATGGTGTTCAACAACTTCATCTGGGATCAATTGAGGTTCTACCTCTGGACTGACTTGTGTCAATTGAGAGTGGAAAGGTCTTGTGACTCACTCTCGATCAATTCTTATTCATTATTACTTCATGTTTCAACAAAGCATAACATAGAAAATAATGAAAAATATTGTACATGATGATAGGATGGCATGATAATTAGTGACAACAGTTGGATTGGTAGGTGGAATTCTCCCTAGTTGATAGGGAGTGTTAAATTTTTCAACTAGGCAAAATTCCACCTTGGGATAGATCATTTGATGGATATTAGGATTACATTGGATTCCTCATTTTTAGAGGTCCAATATTGATCTAAATATCATCTCATTCAGATAAGAAAAACTGTGATTTTGAATTTGTTCTTTCACATGTGCAAATTGTTCAATTTGGCCTCAGCTTAATGTAGGCTCAAGGATCCTAATGGACGTGTCTCTTCACCCTCAATGAATTTTATAAATAGGAGTGACCTCTCACCTCATTTGGACATCATTCACTCACACATTATTATCTCTCTCTTCATCAGATTGTTTCATGCAGCTTGGGCAACCTCTCTCTCTCACTCACGGGGATAGGAGGAAAAAATTTTGGGCTAAATCATAGAACCAAATTTCAGAAATTTTGACCAGCATTGAACAACATTGAGCGAGGTTGTTTTGACCAAGTTTTACTGTGGTTTTGAGCGCATAATTATTATTTCACTAGGACCCACTAACTGGCATGAAAAACAAGATTTTATGGGCATGTTGATATGTGTTTAATTCAAGGTTGCCTTCTGTTTGATCGTAGAAAATTACAATAGATTTTTCTCTCCTTTGACTGAGTTTGAACAATCTATTTTGGGATGCATTTGACCTCCTATTCAGGCCAATTTTTACCAAGGAAGGTCGAGCTACATTGTGGAAATTTTGTGGTTGTTTTTATCAGCATTGACTTGCTGGTTAGGGCTGAATTTTGACTGAAGTTGATTGTAGAATTTTACAAGGGTGATTTGACTGTGTATTGGGCAAGTCAATTTTATTTATGTACTCTCTCTCTCTCTGCTAAACTATTGAATAATAATAAGAAGAATTGAACAAAGGGTTTTCCCCAAATTGGGGTTTTTCCCAGGCATCTGCCAAATATGGTTTTCTCTTGTCTTGGCTTGTCTTCTACATTTTGTTTTATGTTGTATCTACATATACTATCAATGTGATTAAGTTAATGTGATTACTGCTAGAAATAATTGGAAATTTTCATTAAGTTGCTAAAAGAACATTGAAGTAAATTGTGCTAATCATAGAACATACCATTATTAACTAAAATTAACAGAAACAAACCCTTCCAATCAACTCGCTCAGTTGGACTAGCTAACTCACACTACTTGGGCAACATTCTCTACAAAATATTTTCCTACCTCTCTAGCACTAGAGAATTCTCCAAAAATATCTTATGTTTCTCCCTCAATAACTGATGCTCTCCTTCTAGATGGAACCCTTCTTCCTTGTTGAATCAATACAACTAGATAGCTCAATCTTCCTTCCTCTTGCTCTCGTGACCATGTATATCTACAACCCATTCACATGCTCTTATAATATCTCGTTGGAGCTTCGACGACCATGATTAGATCCTCATCAATGTCTAAGATCATCTTAGACTCGATCTGTGTGAGTCTCTATAACATTCTCGATCTTGCTTAATTAATTCCCATTAGTTAATAAATTTTCCTAAGTTAGACTTAGAAATTTTTAATTATTGATCAATTAATTTTATTAAGGAATTTCACAAGCTTATCTCCCCATACCTTTTCTAGGTTTTGGATATTTTGTGTTCTTTAGTCTCTTGGACACAAATCAAGACTAGAACATTTGTTCCATGCTACAAAAATCTAACACTCCCTCTTAGCGAGGAAGGTGTTCTCTCATAAACATCCCCACTTTGCAGTTAGACCATGCTACTGGTGTTTGACATATGCAACAACTTGTCATTGTCCACCAAGCTATTGTGCATACTCTGATTCATCTGCTAACCATGTATTTGAACCAATTTTTATATGTTCTATTGCTGCCAACATTTTTTTCACTACATATGATCTCATGTTGATGTTGCTGCTACAACTGATAACTAATATATTGTCCTTGCAATTGGTTTCTGCACTATACCTTGAGTTTCTGACTGTGACTTTCTCTGCTCTTTCTATTGAGTATCTAATTGCATCCAACTATCTCTACTCCCTTCTAGTATCTGACTACCACTAGCTTCACGCGTAATCTCAAGATTTGATTATGCCTGACTAACATCTTGATCCTCTTGCTACTGAATACAATGGGCCCTCGTAGCCAAGGTAATGATCAAGGAGGAAACTCCTATCTGATGTTTTCCTCCTTGGAACTTGCTAAATCTTGCAACTATGAAGCATCATTCTCCTCCCACATCTGGAGGCATAGATGTTATCAATGCAAACTCCTCCAACCTAGAGGTAAACTCATCTATCTCTACCAAATTTTTTGTTTTTTGTTGCCCCTTCTTTCCCTTCTTCCTTTTCAAGCATTGGATGATGTAGTGACCAAACTCACCACATCCAAAGCATTTGACCTTTGATAAGTCCTTCTTCTTCTTCTCACCTCCCTTTAAGATATATCCTTGAGTGGGACTCTTATTTTATTTCCCCTTACTAGCAAGGGCTACATTTTCTTCCTCCTCCTCAACCTTCCTCCCCATGCTGCCGATGCTAGTGGTACCTTCGAAAATAATGAACCTTAGTTCCTCCTATGTGAAGTCACTCCATAGGCGTTCCCAATCATGAATTTTGTATCGTCTAGTAATCCCCTAAATAAACATTTCCTATTATTTAGTAAACCCATTTAAAGATATTCGCACAAGTTCATTGTCTTCTGGTTTTTCTCCTATAATGGCTAGGTCATCTCGTACATTTCAAATAATAGTGAGATAGGGAGTCACAAATTCACCCTCTTACATTTTCCTGGTCCTTAGATTCTCTCTGAGAATCATTTTACGATTATTAGATGGATCCTGATGTAGCTTTACAATGACATCCCACAAGTATTTTTTTTTTTCCTTATCTACAATATGATGGATGATATGATCTCAGACTCCATCCAAGACTATCCTCTTCATTTTGGACATATATTTCTTGAAAGTGGAACTTCCTATGTGGGGTAATAAGTAGATAAATGATAGAAATTGGTTGTAAATCATATTAGCAAGTGCACATTGGGCTTATGGAGTCATAATAGCTTCAGTAAAACAAAACAATCTACTCAGCATGGAAGTCAAGCCATATCAGAGTTCTAGTCCAGAGATACACATGTGAAACTGTAAAACACACAGTTAGTTTGTCTATGAAGGAAGTCAGAGCATCAATGACAAATTCTAAGTAACATAAGAAAACACCACTGCAATAGGATAGTAAAATGATGCCATTAGAACAAAAACACACTAAAACCGTTTATGAATCTTGAGTTGGCTAAGTTGAAAACTCTGTATTAAGCTGAAAACCAGTCACTTACAATAAACACGGTCTTTTTGCTAAAAATGTCCAACCCTTAGCATTTCTACTTCTTCCTATTTATAGATCATTTACAATCATAGGATAACCTTATCCTCATCTAGATACATCAAATTCCTACTTCTTGACACCTTGATTAACTATGAGACATGGTATTTATTACAAAATGACAACTGCAAACCTAGTGAATAGTCCTATTACAAATAGGACTCAAACTCATTAACTCTACTCATAACAACCTTATCTAAGCAAAATTAAATTATTTTCCAACTGTATATCCATAAGGTCGAATCCAACTTCCTATGTGTTTTGAGGTGACATGACACTCATCTGCAGTTCATGTCGGGTTGGGTATAACTTTCATTCTTTACTTAGCTTCCCGAGTTTGTGAAATCCACTTTCCTCTCATTTGATCATTATATGTTATAATCATGACATTTGGTCCCATTTTGATTCAAATTTCGCCACACTTCGGAGTCGTGTCACCAATATTTTCAAGAGAAGTCCTTTTTGTCAAAGTCACACATCCTCTGCTTATTTGACCTTCTCTACTATAGTCATGAATCACTCCTATCATCTTGAAAAATCCCTTGTTTCATGTCAATGATGTGGGAATCATTATGGCCATTATTCGACAGATCACTTCCTGTCGACTTTAGCTCATTATCTGAGAATGTGATTTAGGAACTTCTTTTCAGTACCTTGGAGCTCGCATGCCTCAATGGAAAGTTCTTCACGTTCCACAACAAGTTCACATCATTGGCCTTCGATTGGAGATTATGCACGTGTTTGGATTCAACTCATTTATTCACACTTGTAGATAGTGTTGTTGTACCTTGAGGATCATCGTCATTATTGGTGGTTTCTCTCATACATGTTAATGGTTTACATCATTGATCGGTAATCGGGTAGTTTCTACCATGTTTGACATAAGTACATCTATTCACATGGTTCGATTCATACAGTGATGGATCAGACCCTAGATTGCATCTGTTATTATCCAGGCTGCTTGGAGTTATTGAGTATTCATGATTGTACATATGATCCTTTCTATACATATGGCTGCAACCATAACATGGATCCATTTTCGTGACCTCCTTTAGACGGATGGTTGCGATCATGTCGTAGGTTCATGTGTTATTTGATGACTATTCAGATATATGTTATTAGGCATATTCATATCATAGATGTCATATATTGTATTGTGTTTGATTTGGTAGGTTTCCTGTCGGTATACTGAGTCCTTGCCTTGGTTCGTAAAGCATTTCACCCATCACTCCCTGTTTTTCCTTCATGCTTTAGGGGGCATCTATTACACAGTAATTTTTCACCCTGTTCACTTCCCATCCCTGATCCTGAAGTGACCTGTGATGAATATTGTGCAGTATATCCACCATAGAGATTACATCAAGATATCCTTTGAAGACTAAAATAAAATTTCCTTAAAGAATTTCTGAAGAAGCCTAGCTCAAACCCTAAATTTATGGATCATCGCACTTAGCCAGTTTCCTGCCTATGTTGATGACTGGTTACAACACTTTGACCTGATGCCACCAATGTGCTTTTGGTGGAAATAACCATGCCGATCCATTTATAACAGTGTTTCATCAAATGGGGGAGAAGCTTCATGCACTAGAAGTTTCCAGAATGGCGAGCTGGATATTGTTCGATGGAGATATGGTCGAGCTCTCTCATTTGAAGCTCTTGATATTATCAATAGGGGATTTTCCATTGAGAAGTGGGCCTTCGTCCTTATTTTATGGACTCCTAACTCACTTTCCCTTCCTATAAAATGAATCTCATCCCTCCACTACTAGTTGGTCATTGTTGGGCTGGTCTGATCATTAATCCTTTGTATCCCTATACTGTGATAATGCCTAAATTTCCACTCAGGAGAAGGATTGATTGAAGAACCTCGGTTTGGACTTAGACATCACCAAATGGAAGCAACATCAAGGCCACGGTTGTAAGTTTCCTCTTTTATATTATCAATTATACATCTAGTGTTTCACTTTCCGTATTTTTTTTTATATCTTTACAAGTAGCCTAATGCTCCTTGATCTGTTAGGTATTTTGTATTCAATGTATGCTATTTTTTGTGTTATGCTTATTGTTTTATCTCGATATCCTATAGGAACTCGAACGTCACAAGAAGCAATGAATGAACCTGAAGGATCGTGGATCAAGGTTTTCATCGAAGGATTGAACGATAACATCAGGAAGAGGTAGTTTCTTCTTCCTCCTATTTTTATTTGAATATAAACTAGGAAATGGCACATTAGATAGTCTCATGAGTTTATAGACCCACTCTAGCGCTAGAGAGATCACATATGTCCGCATAGGGGATTGTCTTCACAACACTTTCCAAGGCGTCCATGCGAATGAGAGCCCCAATTTCTCCCATGAGTCTGCCTGAGTGTGACTGTAGCCTTTTTTTTCCAGTGCTATGCAAGCGGTTGTGAGATTTAAGGCTAATTTCCAGGGCTAAGACCTAGTCACTACCCAAAAATCGATGAAACTTATAGAAATGAAAGGTAGAATAGAAATAATGATAAAAATTAAAACACTTGAAAAAATATTTGACTGAACCCCTTCTAGCCATGACATGCATTTCATTAAACATGTCACAAATATGCATTCTACAGGTCATAATAACATATTTGAGCATAGGGGTCTTATACTTATCTGAGAATCGCTAAGAATAATTGATTCCTTGTCACATTAGCCACATTATCAGATATTAGGTAATATATTCATTGTTCATTCATTTATAATCAAAACATGATGATATCCATACATCATCATTGTCATAAAACATACTCATAACCAGCATATAACCAACATAAATAATAAGGATACAACAAACATAAATGCCACATATGAGCCAATAAATTTTCACATAAAATATTATGGAAAAAAACTTTTATTAATGAGTGCAAAAGCCAACGTGGTATGGGACTACCAGATTCCACCTGACCATAGATTGGCTGAGCCAAATCTCTCTTCAGCCAACCACCCTCATTCCATATTCCAAGCATGAATGTGGGACTCAAAACCAAAAAAATCAACCAGGGCTTCCTAAGGCTAAACCACCTCACCCTTAGCAATATAAATAAGATTTAAGGAAATCCTCACCGGATCACTAGGAAATAAACACGCATGGATGCCACTGGATTTATCCACCTACACCATGTAATTGTCCTCTCTCCTAGTCTCTAGCCTTTACCACAATCCATAGCCTGATCCAGGGATCACTAGGCCATAATCGAGATACCAGTCTCTGGGATTTACCAAAATCCACACCGGATCACTACGCCATAATAGAGACTGCACCCTCCAGTATTTATCGTATATCCCATCTTGGGATTCCTAGGCCCAATGGAGAGCACCCCCCTCTATGTTAATTTTTCATAGGGCTATAGTGTTCTTTGCTTTGATAATTGCATTTCTTCATTAACACATTAAGTTCACCCTAAAACATCATAACAATATTCATATTTACATCTCTATTCAACATCATATGAAACTATGTAGAAAGAAAAATATCATCATCGTCAATGTAGAGGAACATAAAAGAACTATAGAAAAAAAAAATTCACACATAGAGATGCCAGGATTGGTCAGAGACCAGGGAAAAAGACACTATGGGGAAAACCCTTGCAAATTTTTCTTCTTAGATTGTCATCAAATGGTTTAGAAAAATAGATTACAATTATCCATATCTTCATCTATACAAATAACCATCAAAACAACTACAACATCCATAAAATGAACTGAACAATGTATACACTCTGAAATTTGATTATGAAGTTTGTATTGAACTTTCATTGTCTGAAGTCAACTACCAAACCCTGTGGTCACTGAGCGAAATATTTAGAATACTAAAAATTCATCTTTTATTCCCTGGTCACATGGAGGAGGAGTCATTCGTGTGCCTATAGGTTCCCATTCGCTCCCTTAAGCCTTGAAAACGTGTGACTGGGGGTTGAAACTGGAATGCAGAAACCCTATTCTCTTGGTCGCATGCACAAAGTGTTATTTGTGTGATTGGAAGCCTCCAGTCGCACTCATGACCCAATGTGGGAGCGACAAGGGTCGAAATCTTCTTGTTATGTGCCTACGACTATTGCAAAAAACCCTAAATTAGAGATGAGAGCCTCAAACCCTCCAATTTCATCTCGACGCAAATTTGAACCTTTGCAAACGAGCCTTAGATCTGTGCGAGCCAAAAACCAAGAGAGAAGAGTGTCTCATCATTGTTTCTAAATGAGGTAGAGTTCACTTGTATTGATAGGCTTCCAATGGTTCCACTTTGCTTTAGGGCTGACCTGATCCAATATGCACATGCATGAAAGGCCGAGCTAATCCAATGTATATGAGTGGGTTCATAAATTCAAAAACCAACTTCTGATTATCCAAATGAGGTAAAGTTTAGGTTGATTTTGGTCGTCTCGAAAAGAGGAATTCAATGCAATCATCATCTCTATCATCTGAGATATCTAAGGTGGAATTTGACTCTAGTTACCAAAATTATCACTTTAGGCTTTACCGTATATCCTTCCATTCATCGGTCGATAATTCTTAGCCCCACCGAGGCACACAATACCTAGATTTACCACAACCCATATTCTGGTTCAGGGGTTACTAGGCCAATGGCTTTACTGCAATTGTAAATCTGGTTTAGGGATTACTAGTTTTCTTTCATTCAGAGATCCACCTCACTCAGTTTCAAATCCATTGGACAATCCAACTCAACCAAAACATGAGAACCCCATCACACCATGGTGATCCAGAAATGGAAAGGAAAGGTTGAAAAACATTGTTACACCTAAAAAAACCCATGCTAATGGTAGAAAGAGAACCAAAAACACACATGCATAACCATGCATGCCAAATACAACAAGAAAATCACACATGCAAATCGATACCTGCAAGTAAACCCATTGTAGTTGCTTGATCCTGCTCTTCCTTGCTTGATCTTTGCTTCCTCTTTTCCTTCTTTTCCTTTCTTGATCCAAAGATGAAGTGCTCCAATAAAACTCTAAGTGTCCAAGAGTGAGAGAGAGAGATAATAGAGAGAGAGCTCCAAAATTAAACTGACAAAAGGTATCAACTAATCCTCATAAGCCTTTTTATTAATGAGGCCTCTATTTTCTTCAATTTCCATTATTTTCCTTCATTTTCATCCTCACATGTAACCTGTGACCTTTCACCTTCATTTTCTCCTAATTTCCATTATTTTCATAAATAAATTTCTAAAAATGCCATTTTTCCTTTCCAAAGCCTTTAGCATGTCCTTTTCCAATTCCTTAGCCATAATAACTGAAATGAACACCCACACTAGGATGTTTTTTCCCAACATTCAACTTGGAATAAGTGTCCCATAACCTTGGTTATTATTTTTCCTTTTTTAAAATTTATTACATGGAATTTTCACCAAGGCTGTTACATAACCCTCCCCCTTGGGGGAACACCATCCTCGGTGTTCAATAACACCTAAAACCAACAATATTTCTGAAAGAAAAACATACTACCCATGGATCTTTATAACTTAGGTCGTTGAATTATTTATATTGATAAACCTACTGAGAAGAAAACCATCATGAAAACATAATGGCATGACACCCATACCTCTTATAGGAGATTTATAACACAACTCATGGCAGTATTTACATCCATATACATATGTACATATACCATAATATCATATCAAAACATATACCCGAATCATATATCGAGGAAATTCTCTCAACCAACGAATATAGAAGGATACATAGTCTGCATTTGATATTCCATCTCCCCTGTAGCTTCATCGAGCCTAAAGTGCTTCCACCACACTTTAAACTACCCAATTTCTCGATTCCGGAGCATGAGCACCTTTATATGCAATATACACTAAGGTTCCAAATGGAATTCTCCATCTGGCTCCACCTACAATACATACCAATCAATCGCATGATCAACATATTTAACATACTTCTTAAGAAATGACACATGGAATTTCATTGTTGGAGGCAATGAAAGTTGATAGGCTACTGGTACAATTTTTTTAAGAATATTGAAAGGTCCACAAAACAGAGGTGTCGACTTGGCACACGAGCCAATCCTCAAGAATCTCTTCTTTGGATTGACGTGTAATTAAACATGTTCCCCAACCTGTAACTCCTTAAAAAACCTATTCCAATCTGCATAGATTATCAACTTTTCCTATGCTTCCTTTATATTCTTCCACATTACCTGCATTTTTTGTTCCATTTCTGCTAAAATTTCCAGTCCAATCAATACGGGTCACTCCAACTCATGGGAGTATTACAACTATGCCCACACAATGCCTCAAATAGACTCATCCTCAGTGACTCTTGGTAGCCATTGTTGTAAGAATACACAACCAATGGAAGGTACTCCTCCCATATCCTCTTCGTATGCATCACATATATCCTCAACATCTCCTCCAATATATTGTTGACCGTCCCTATCTATCCATATGTCTGCAGATGATAAGTTGTATTGAAGGCCAACTCTATACCTAAACCTGCAAAAACTCTTTCCAAAACTTGGAAGTGAACTTTTCACCCTTATCTGAAATAATATTCTTTGGAACACCATGCAATCTGACCACATCTTTGATGAATGCCTATACCACATCACTAGCTAAATACATAGTCTTAAATAGAATGAAGTGTGCTACCTTAGTCAACATGTCTACCACAACCATGATGGAATCATGTTGTCTATATGTCCTCGAATTTTTTTTGATGAAATCCGTGGAAATGACCTCCCATTTTCATTATGGAATCACAATTGGTTGTAGTATTCCACCTAGGTTCCTACATTATGCCTTTACCTGCTGATAGTCCAAACATCTAGCCACAAAATCTTCCACATCCTTCTTCATATTCGATCAATAATCAAAAGTCTTTACTTTTGTTAATGTATTTTGGTATCCGGGGTGACCTGAATGTGGTTTCTCATGAAACTCCCTCAAGGTAATCTTCTTGAACTCACTATTGTCTGGAACATATATCTTGTCCTTAAATATGATCAAACCATGTGTTGAGAGATGATAGTCCACATCTTATGCACCTGTACCTACACCTATAGTACCTATACATGTACCACTACCTATACCTACACATGTACCACTACATGTACCTATACTTGTACTCTGTTGTAATCTGTGCCTGTTACACAGTAATTTGTCACCGTCCCTACCATTCCCCGTCCCGCACAATGGAGGACCCATTATGTGACCTGTGAACACTGTCATGCCTTGAAAACATCATCAATGCATCCCTCTGAGTATGAGCTTCATTTCCCCTTGAGACATCTCCTTGCAAAATCCATGAAAAACAACTCTTTTTGTATTGGCGCGGGTAGACAGTTCACTGCTCGCGCCAATCAGGGAAATCCTGTAAAGAGGTCGCGCCACTTGGCGCTCTGTCATAGAGCAGCAATCGCGCCACCCATTTTAGGGACTGTTTTTTAAATATGGATGGCGAAAGTTGAGTTCAAACAAACTCACAACCATTGCCTATCTTGAGTTGGGAGGTTTGGCTGCGGGAGTTCTATGGAAGGGAAGTGGTTTTGCCACCTTCTATGGAACCTTCCTTGCTGATAGGGCCAATCCCATAATAATAGGGATCCCAACTCCCTCCTTCCCCATCTATAAAAGCTTGCTCAGATCCATGGCAAGCTAGTCTTGAAGTGCTGAAGCTTTGCATCTCCCTATTCCCAAGTGCCTTTGTGCTGTAAAGAATCCCTTCTTTCCTTTAAGGCCCATTCAAGCGAGGAGACCATTATTACGAGACTCTGGAGAGGTTTCCCTTTCCTTGGCGAGCTTTGCGAGACGTGGACGACCGGAGACCCGTTCGAAGGAAGCTGCGACGTCAGAACTTGGTTGTAACTTCTATTCGTTTGTCATTTTAATAGATGACTACGATTATGGTTCCACTCCTTTTTCCATCATGTTAATGCGAGTAATATATTTTCTGACCGATGTTTAGTTACGTATGTCGGTTCCTATGCATGTATCTCGTTCATTTCTTCTCGTGTGTGTGTGTTCATCCACGGAGATCGTGGAAGGATTGTGATCTGCCAGGGCTGAAGGACGGGGACATCTTCTTCTTCAGATCTAGAGTTGGAATCCAGGTAGGCTCTTATCCCAAGTCTTTCATTCGTAACTAGGAGCTTGCGTCATAGCATTGTTTGTTTGCTGCTAGACCCCTGCTGGGCTAGTAGGGATCGCCTCTGTCCGCAGAGGGGATTTACCTCCTCAACAAATTGGCGACTCCGCTGGGGATCGTCCGGTTTTCCTTGTCTCGTTTATGTTGTTTCGCTTTGATCGTTTTTCCTTGCTTGATGAGCCTTGTGGGTTGGGTTCTTTTTGTGTTTTGGCTTTTGGTTCAGCCCCCAGAGGATCAGATCTGACCTCTGCTTTTCCGAATTTTCACCTTTTCATAGTTGGCTTTATTGGCGCGAGTTTAGCCCTGACAGTCGCGCCAGTTGGCGCAGGTTGTTAGTTTATCACTCGCGCCATCCCCTGTCTGGCGCGGATTACAGCCAGACAGTCGCGCCATTTCCTGTAGGTGGCAGGGTTACCCTTGTTCGGAAGCTTCTTTTGGTCAATACTTTGCTTCTGGGTTTGTTTTAGATTCAGCTTGAAGTGGGAAGTCTGGTCTTGGTTGGGAGAAATTCTTTGTTTTTTCATTTTCAGGCAGTGGCGCTTGTTGTCAGTTAGCAACCCGCGCCACTTGGCCATTGGCGCTAGTTTTCAAGTAAAAGTCGCGCCAAGTGGCGCTAGTTGTCAATGTACAAGTCGGGCCACTTTCAGGGTGTATGAAAATTGAGTTTTTTCCCTTAATCCTTCAACAATGCGTCTTTCCCTTCGGGTCTTTCCTCTGTATGAGCATAGATTACATTGCTCATTATTTGGGATGTCTTCTTTCTATGATTGTTTGATGTAAAAGGGATGAATGCCTTGTTTTGATCTCTTGCTTTGGAAGTCCTTTTTGTGTTTGACCGCATATGTCCTGTCAACTTTTGAGGGATTTTGTCACAAAATATTTTGAAACAACGGTTGCATTCTTAGTGTTTGTTTGCATCCCTTTTGCCTTCATCCTTCATTAAGGAGATTTGCATTTATTTAGTTTTCGTCTCAAAGTGTTCTTTTTGTTAAAATGCATTAGATCACATTGCATTGAAAAGTATTTTTTGAGATCCATCATTGAACTTAGATTACATTGTTTAATGATTGAAAACTAGAAATCGCTTTGAGTGCATTCTCTTTTATTGAAAGTATGCATTAAGTAGATTCTCATTTCATCGAAAAATGCATTGAGTGCATTCGTATTATTTGAAAAGAAAAAGGAAATTGTGCATAGATTACAATTGCATAGTTTTCGAAAAAAGGATTTTGCATAGATTACATTGCATAATTCGCTTCGTTGAATGTTTAGAATACTTTTGGATAGTGAAAGTCATCTATTTTGGAAAAGTTTCGTTTTCAGTTTTGCTGTTTGTTGCATCATTGTTTGAAGCTCTTCCCTTAACTAGATAGCATTCATCGAATTGAAAGATTTCTTTTCTCATGTAGCTTTGCATTTAGGAGTCTTTTGAGACACTACATACGATAGGGCCTGGAAATTGAAACTTAATTGAAGATCAGCTGTAAAATTTATTCAATTAACCTAAGGCAGCATTGGAACTTAACGAAACACATTTAGAAGGTCTAGGCTAGAGACGTGTTCCGGCGTCGTTAAACCTAGCAGTTGTCGTTCGCCTCTTGGCTTTAGACAGCGCTAGTACGGACTTGTGCTCCCCGTACCGTCGCGTATATAAAGGGAGACCCCTATAGGTTTTCAATCCTTTATCCACAAGAAGCCGAGTCTGCCGCCCTATACCCGTGATACACCGAACACAGCATTCGGGGAGACTACCTGCACGTACGGAAAGTCCTTGGTCGATTTCCGTTTCATTTTTGAAACCAAGGTGTATATTGCAGTTCACGGATATTTGGTACACCCTTTGTGCCTAGTTTTTCCTGAGCAGTCATTTGGTCTTTTCTGACTCCCTAAACTTGAAAAGACCGTCAAGCGCTTGTCCTTTCACGCTTGTGTCAACTCCGAAAGAGATAGAGTCATCTTTTTATCGTTTCTCGACTCTTGAAACATGAAACGGTAGAATTTCTTACTTTCCAATGTGGTAAAATTAATCGCCCACGATTACACACCCGTTTAGACATTGCTTGTTGACTGTTTGATCGTGTGCCCTTAGCTCGTTTTCAGCCCGTGTGTGGTTTTGAGTTTGATGGCAACTTTTCCAGAGTTCACCAACCAAGGAATCCCCTCAGAAGGGAATCCTGGTCATTTTCCTCCTTTTGGAAATGTTGGTGCTCCTTACATGGCGACGTTGTCCCTTCCTGGATTAATGGTTGGGTTGCTCGTTTGGTTGTTCTCAACCTCTGTAGTTCCGAATGTCTCCACTACTGTTCAATCAGTTCCTCCGACGGAACAACATCATGTTAATTCCAAGGTGGACCTCTCCCCTTCTTCGCCTGTTTCTGCGTCCTCCTCTTCTACTTCGCCTGGTGAAAGTCTGGATTCAAGTAACCAGGTGGCTAAGAAGAAGAAGAAGAAGACAAAGAAGAAGAAGTCTGATAAGCGAGAGGCTAAATGTACGGCTACTGCCTCTGAGATATATCCTCTTGATAAACCTTCCAACCCTCCACGGAAAGTCAAGTTCCCTTTCCGGTTGTGCACGGGAGACCATCTTCTTCGAGACTGCCCTGGCATTCCCAAGGTGCTCGAAACATGGTCCGACGGCCGTCCGCCGTTGCCTTTGACTTCCGGGAGCCAAGTTGAGGGCACGTCTTCAACTGGTACTGATAAGGCTCCTAAAAAGCAGGGTAAGATCACCAATCCCTGTAAGTTGTGTGAAGGGCACCATGCCATTCACCTTTGTCCTTATATGGATGAAGCCAAGCAAGTCTTGGACAACCCAACCGGTTCTACACCACACCTTCCACCTGGTTATAATCGGCTTTCTTTGAGTCCTCTACCAGCTGATCCTATGATTGGTCAAGAGTCATCCTTGGTCGATCCCACTCCCCCAGAAATTCAAATTCACGGATCCGTCCCCGACCAACCATTGGTCGTTGGATCGGTTGAACTGGCCCCGTCCACGGTGCACCAGGTCTTTTCTGTCGAGAGTGGACCTCACACCCCCCATGTCCTTCTGATCTCTTCAGATTCTTCAGACTTGGAGAAAGATTCTTCTGTCCCTGTGCTTCAAGAAGCTCCTCCTCCGCCTCCCATGATGGAGGCTATGGAGGATATTCCTCCCGCCTTCGAGATGGAGGTCATGGAGGATGCTTCTTCTACCGTAACATCAGGGGAAGACCTTCGCTTGTCGATGGTAGCCCCTCCGAGTAGTTTGGTCGCTTCCTTTGACTGGAATCGATTTGCAGGATTTCGCCTTTCGTCTTATGTGCCTTTCGAGATCACAGTACAGGCTCTTGGTCTGGTTGTACCCAGCACCATTATAGACGAAGGTGCCTCTGTTAGTATTCTGTCTTCAACTACCTGGCAAGCTTTCGGTTCGCCGCCACTTGCACCTGTTACGCAGAATCTGTTGACATTCAATAGAAGAACCAGTCAACCGTTGGGGATCCTTCCAAGGTTACCCGTTACTTTGGGAGGTAAAACTGTCCATATGGACGTGATGGTTGTTCCAGGCCCCTTGGATTTCAATCTGCTTTTGGGGCGCGATTACACCTATGCCATGGGAGCGCTCGTCTCCTCCCTCTTTCGTGTGGCCTGTTTTCCGCATGAAGGAAGGATCGTGACCATTGATCAGCTGTCATTCTTTGGTTCTAATGTGGCAACTGGTCCGCCATCACCCCCTCCTGGTTTTTATCCACCTGTTGTCTCTGCCCCACCGCAGGTCAACTATGTGTCTACCTACCCCGTGCCTGTGCCCAGTGATGATGCCATCGTGCATCAGGTGCTGGGGGCATTGGGTCCTGACTTCCAGAATGTTTTCCTTCCATCGGGAGTGGAACTCTTGGAAGCACCGCCTTCTTGTTCATTTTGATGTAAGCCGGTTAGAGCACAGTTCCCCTGTGTCAAGCTCTTTTAAAAAATGAAACCAGGTTGTCGGAGCAGGGTTCCTTGTCTTGTGTCAAGCTCCTTAAAAAATGAAACAAGGTTGTCGGAGCAGAGTTCCTTTTCTTGTGTCAAGCTCCTTAAAAAATGAAACAAGGGTTTCCGAGGATAGTTCTTTTAATGTGTCAACCTCGTTAAAATAATGAAACACGTTCCCGTTCAATTCGAGTCTTTGTTTAGATCTCGTAAAATCCCAGTCGAGTCTTTCTCTTGATCTCGTCACTTGAACCTTCACTCCATCTGCCTTTCATATGGACTGAAGCTTGGGGGGCATGTACCTCGAATTGTGTCACCATGCTGGGGGCATGCCTACTTTTTCAAGCATAGTTTGTTTCCGTTTCAAGCTTGTGTAAAAATGAAACCGGTTTCAAGCATAGTTTATCTTTGTTTCAAGCTTGTGTAAAAATGAAACCAACTTCAAGCAGAGTTTCCTGATTTCAAGCTTGTGTAAAAATGAAACCTTTCCCTTTACCTTTTGTGATTGCCATTTTATCAGCCTGTTTTTTCCAGATGAGCCTTGGTTTTCTCACTCCATCGTCATTATCTGCTTGGCCGATCATATGCCTTCACTTGGTTGTTTTACCCGTTCCTGAGGAACCGCTGCGATGAGTGGTTTTGTTAGCTAGCCTCTTGACCTTTATTTGTTTTGAGCAGTTCCATCATTACCGGAACCAGTTGCTACCCTTTATACCACTCGTTCCTCCAGGAGGAGTCATCTTTCAGCTCTTTTCTGACTCTCTAAATATGAAAAGATCGCCGAGGCCCTTGTCGTTTCGATCTCGTTAAAATGGACACGAATAGACATCCACCCAGTATAAGTTTAACCCTTTTTCGGGCTGGGATGGATTGATTACGAAAAAGGAATACCCTAGCCTATCGCGACTAGGAGGTTTTCCCGGATATTGTTTTCTACCTTTTCGGATCCGGGGAACTATTTACGAAAAGGGACCTGTGGAGTTTTCTTTTCCGCTGTCTTTTCAAACTCTCTAAACATGAAAAGACGCCGAGTTCTTCCTTTGTCAGACTCGTTAAACCCTGATGACATTGGATTCCGTCGAAATGACGTTCTCTGAGTTTCTCCTTCCTAGGACTCGTTAAATGCACTAGGATGGATTCGCCCGAAGGGCGGACTTATATCACAAGCATATGCTATCCCCTTCGAGCTTGTTATCAAAAATAATTGGGGTACTCGCCAGAAATGGTGGGGGAAAAATGGAACCATCGTCGTTGTCGTCGGCAGTATGTCGCTCTTGAACATGGCACTTGTCTGCATTCGTGTCGGGTTGGGGACATCTCATCTCGCTGCTTCACTTTGCTTCCATGGGTTTGGGTAATCTCTTTTGACCTCTCATCTGTTCACTGCCTCGTCACCATGACCTTTGATCCGTTGATGTCAAATACTGCCAAGTCCATTGTCGTGTCGTTCGTATGTTCAAGAGAAGTTGGCCTCTGCAAATATCAACCTTCCTCTGTTTCTCATATGATCCTAATTCACAACAAACATTATGTTCCTCTGTCTCGTGTCGATGATGTGGGAATCATTATGGCCCACCTTCGATCAAGGTCACTTCCTGTCGACTTCAACTCATTATCCAAGAAGTTGGTCTAGAGACTCCTGATGGTACCTTGGAGCCTGCATGCCTCAATGGCAGGTTCGTCGCATTCGACGTGAAGTTTACATCATTGACTTCCGATCGAATGATTCTGCGGGTGTTTGACGTCAGCTCATTTATTCACACGCCGTAGATTGTACCTGTAGTACCTTGAGGACCATTGTCATTATTGGTCGTTTCTCTCGCGTCTGTTAACGGCTTTCATCATTGGCTGGTAATCAGACGATGTTCTTGCATGTTCGACATCGGCTCACACATTCGCATGCTAGAACTTGTACTTGTTTGGGTCGAGATGGAGCGCAAGACCCTGGATTTTGTCTGTTGTAATCCAGGCTGCGATTGTGGATTATTATCATTATGTACATGACTCACTGATTGGATGGCTGCGACCATACCTGAGTCTATTTGTTTGATCTGAGTTGGATGGCTGCGCCCATACCCTGGATCCGGATTATAGCATACTCTGTTCGGATGGCTGCGTCCATACCATAGATATACATCATGTACTTGAGATATCAGTTGTATCTTTCTGTGCAGGTTTTCCGACGGCGGGTCTTCAGTTGGACATGTTCTCGTAAAGCATTTCACCCCTCTCTCTCTCGGGCCTCATGCTTTAGGGGGCATCTGTTACACAGTAATTTGTCACCGTCCCTACCATTCTCCATCCCGCACAATGGAGGACCCATTATGTGACCTGTGAACACTGTCATGCCTTGAAAACATCATCAATGCATCCCTCTGAGTATGAACTTCATTTCCCCTTGAGACATCTCCTTGCAAAATCCATGAAAAACAGCTCTTTTTGCATTGGCGCGGGTAGACAGTTCAGTGCTCGCGCCAATCAGGGAAATCCTGTGAAGAGGTCGCGCCACTTGGCGCTCTGTCATAGAGCAGCAATCGCGCCACCCATTTTAGGGACTGTTTTTTAAATATGGATGGCGGAAGTTGAGTTCAAACAAACTCACAACCATTGCCTATCTTGAGTTGGGAGGTTTGGCTGCGGGAGTTCTATGAAAGGGAAGTGGTTTTGCCACCTTCTATGGAACCTTCCTTGTTGATAGGGCCAATCCCATAATAATAGGGATCCCAACTCCCTCTTTCCCCATCTATAAAAGCTTGCTCAGATCCATGGCAAGCTAGTCTTGAAGTGCTGAAGCTTTGCATCTCCCTATTCCCAAGTGCCTTTGTGCCGTAAAGAATCCCTTCTTTCCCTTAAGGCCCATTAAAGCGAGGAGACCATTGTTACGAGACTCTGGAGAGGTTTCCCTTTCCTTGGCGAGCTTTGCGAGACGTGGACAACCGGAGACCCGTTCGAAGGAAGCCGCGACGTCAGAACTTGGTTGTGACTTCTATTCGTTTATCACTTTAATAGATGACTATGATTATGGTTCCACTCCTTTTTCTATCATGTTAATGCGAGTAATATCTTTTCTGACCGATGTTTAGTTACGTATGCCGGTTCCTATGCATGTATCTGTTCGTTTCTTCTGTGTGCAGGTGTTCATCCACGGAGATCGTGGACGGATTGTGATCTGCCAGGGCTGAAGGACGGGGACATCTTCTTCTTCAGATCTAGCGTTGGAATCCAGGTAGGCTCTTATCCCAAGTCTTTCATTCGTAACTAGGAGCTTGCGTCATAACATTGTTTGTTTGTTGCTAGACCCCTGCTGGGCTAGTAGGGATCGCCTCTGTCCGCAGAGGGGATTTACCTCCTCAACAGTGCCTGAGATCCATGTACTTGTTATCCTGTTGACTTGCCTGTAAGATCCGATCATGTAAGTTTTTCCCATAATAAATCATAGCTGCTATATGATTCACCTGTATCTTTCTGCTAAGAGCATCTGCAACCCAATTCTCTTTACCCTTGATGTACCTAATTTCAAAGTCAAACTCATTGATTGTGACCAACCATATAGCTTTCCTGGAATTTAGATTCGGTTGGTCAAACAAATGTCTCAACCCACTGTGATCACTCGTCACGACAAACATCCTTCCAAGAAGATAGTGCCTCCACATCTTCAATGCATGAATGATCAATTCCAACTCAATCTCATGTGTCGAGTAGTTCTTCTCATGTTAATTAAGTTTCCGTGACTCATAGCATATGACTTGTCCCTACTGCATAAGAACTCCACCGACTCCTCATTTACAAGCATCTGTCCATACCACAAATTCTCTCTCCATATTTTCAATCTTTAACACTGGAGCGTTTGTCAACAACTACTTCAATTGTTCAAAACTTTTCACACATTCCTTTCTCCATTCAAATTTATTACCTTTCCTCTGCAGTGACGTAATAGGACTTTTGAACCCCTTAGTTAAACTGAGGGGGGGGGGGTGAATTAGTTTAATGCATTCATGGACTTTTAAACTTTATTTTATACTTATTTACACCTTCATTTCATTATCAGCTTAATTTACAATAGAACAAAAATCTTAATATGTGAGCAGCAAGTATAAAGAAGATTAAATACATAATATCAACACATAATTATCATGCACATAGACAACAGATATAAGTGGACCCCATAAGGGAGAAAACCACATATTATTATTGTTCTGATGCAAAGGAAAGCTCCAAATCCCTCTCACCACTGATTTTTTGTAGGCTCCAACCTACAGGAGGCTACTACCTCAATTCTACAAGCTACAAATTGCAAGCTACCATCTATTTTCTGCAGGCTACCACCCACAGGAGGCTCCTACCTCAGCTAGCTACAATTGGACATCTATCAAGCTACAACTTGATATGGAAGCACCAACTTCCTCACACTACAATGAAAACACATGCTGATTTACCTGGATATTAGCTCTATTCTATTCCTTCTTCACTGTTTTCCTCTAGCCTTCATATCTACCTTATATCATGTCTGGATCTACACAGCTTCTCTATCTGCTCTTTCTTCTTCTTATTCTTTCACTCTCTAACCCCTCTATGCATATGACAGTAACATCATTTATAGAGATCACTTAATAATTGTTTGCATTCCATATGGGAATATTAAATGAACAGGTATGACTCTTTGCCTTCCACCTTCTCATTTTCTTGCCCAACACATTCAGAATAATATAACAATATGTACACATTTCAATATTACATTGGAGTTTTGGTTTGCCTACGGAGACTTTCCTTTGCATCACAAACAATATAAAATAAATAAAACATTTACAGTTACAATCAATTATTTCACTCAGCCCTTTTGGTTTCTAAGCTTTGTTGAGCGTTTGTCCTCTTCTTCTTGTTGTCCTATTGTCTTTTCTATTTATGCCGTTATATTTTAACTGTGTTGCATAACTGCCTTTTTTCCCGACTTGACCCATGTTGTTGCGTTTCAAATAATGCTACTATATCTCCTTCTATTTCCCGACTCTGCCTATTATATTTAACCACAACATTCAGCTTCTCTGCATGCATTGTCCAGTCTCTCTACCCAAGTCCATTCTCTTTCGTTCAGCTTTTCGTTTGACTTACTGTCGCAACACTCTTCTTCACTTAGAGTTGGGTCTTACCAGAGTCTACTCCCGTTCAGAATTTCCTTTATATATCTGAGTCTTTTGCTAGAATTCAATATTTTCTTCGTAAACCAAGTTTTCCTCTGCTTTCAATGTTTTCTTCATAAAACCACATTGTCCCGAACTTGAAATTCATCGGATCTTAACTTCAAACTTTATCGCATTCAGTCTCATATTACATTTCGGTGTATCAAAGGTCTTACGTTATAATTCCCTTTTCCACCTCCAATACGAATTAACAGAGAGAGGGCTCTACATACACACTTAACTTTGGTTGTAGGGTCCCACAACACTGTGACCAATCACAGTGCATCACATTTTTCTTGCCCGCAAGTTTTAATATTTTTCAATAAACGTATCTCCTATTTTCTGCGATATGCGATCGCATCGCATCACATCCAGCTTATAGTGTGAACTCTTAAGTACAAACCATAAAATATGCAGTGTGTATTTATGTGCAATGCCGACATGTGGTATCCCCTCATCGCATCGCATATTCCAATATTTACTGCATCGCAAACCATTTAACTTATTGTGCAATGCCTTAGCTCTATCCGCTATCATTTGCGATGTGTGCTTTTGCGATTTTCCATCCGTCGTTGATCTGCACCTAGATCTAATGCTCCTCATCTGATCGCACTTTACACTTTATAAGATTTACTTTGTGGTTACCCTCTATTTCTTGTGATATGTGATATTTCACAGTGCTGACACGTGCCCTTCTCCACTTCGCATCGCATACAGTTTAACTTACCTTGCGACAACCTTAAAACTATCCGCTAATATTTGCGATGTAAAAAATCGTGATTCAATCTCATCCGTCCATCTCTCACCTTTACATTTGCAATCTAATCTTGAACGTCCGTTTGCCTCCCTTGGAATTCTTCAAATAATTCTTTGCCTTAGTTGATTTTTCGTTTATTTACATTGTCCCGCTCTGTAACTTCGGCTCTCGTTGCTCTCGCTTATTCCTCTCTATTGTTGCCTCTTCCTACTTCTGCTATGTGCAGGATCTCTGGTCCTCGCTATGTCTAGAAAATCTGATTGCCTTCAGCTATCTCTGCCTCTTTGTTTTCTCTGCTCCATTCGCTGCTTATGCTGCATTCACTACCTCTGTTGTCTTTTCTCTAGGTTATATTTCTATGGCTGCTCTTTTTCCATCAATGATCATTTTGGTGTAACACCTTTCTGATCCTTTGCCATCAATGACAATATTTTCAACAATATCCCCCTTTGGCATTGATGGAAATACTCCAATACTTTTCCAGAAGTTCCTCCCCTTCTCATTCCGAGAGGTGTCTTTTCTTCCTCTGCTAGATTTTCCTCCCCCTTTGACATAAATGGAAAAGGGTTGCACATTTCCTAGTATGGTTTCTATCTTTTCATAATACTCCGATCTTGAGGACCTGTTCCATGCACTGCTCCATTTCTCTAGATCTTTTGTGACAATTTTTATTGACTGCTATCCCCCTGGAATGATGCTTTCTTTTCTGATACTGATTATCACTTGTCTACTGCACTGATCCTGTTCCTTGTATGTAGCCTTTTTTTTTTCTTTCTAAATAAGACTAAATCTATTAATTTATAAAAATACTGTTACAAAACTACCCCTGCTGCTGCTGTGTGAGCCAGCTAGCTGGGACTGATTATCATCACTGTTCTTGATGGTTTTGGGTCGCCCAGAGTGGGAAACCGACCCATTAAGCATAATATACTGGGCCGCCCTTGGAAGGGAAACCGGCCAGAGGTTTATACATAAAATGTAAACAGCAATATAAAAGCTAGAAGCATCATACTGCTCATCAGTGGAGCAATTGAAACAGCAAAACTCAAAAAAACCAGAAGTGAATGAGCTAGGGGATTTAGCCCTCGTGCTCAGAAGACATTGGTTCCTCTTCAATCCTGCATGCATATTCATTCTCCTCGCTACTGTCCTCCTTTCCTGCATGGCTGTCAGTCTTCAAATCTTTGTTGTCAGCTTCAGAACGCAGCTCCGTGAGAGGAGGGGGAGAGGGGCGATGGTCAATGGGAGGGGAGGGGGCGGAGCAGTTCGGGATTTCATCACGGAGAGAGACAGAGATGAAGGCGGTGATGATGGAGTCGAAGGAGGTGCAGTGGAATCGGAGCTCAGCATTCTGAGTAGTTTGTCTGGTAGTAGAGCCCCTATAACGACTATCCCGTGGATTGGGCTGACTGGGAGGGACAGAGAAGCCGGAGGGTGGCTGACTGGAATGAGCAAGAGCTTCAGGAGGACGGCCAAGACCAGGAGGCTCAAAGGCGGGAGGGGGCTGACAAGGGAAATCACCGGAACTCGTAGCACGAACGCGGCCTCGACTTCTGCCTGCATGAACATAATTCACAGCACGTCGCCCTCTGCCCCTGCCTCTGCCTCCGCCACCGCGAGAGGCAGGCGGGGGCGTGTTATCGTCATCCTCAGAGGACGAGCTGAGTTCAGAGAACGGTGAAGGTGGATTTTCATGAGCAAGACCTCGACTTATGCCCCTTCTGCAGCGCATGCGCTGCCCGAGGCGTGGCATGGCTAACGAAAGGTGGCGCGTGCGAGGACTTCCAAGAAGAGGGTGAGGAGCTTTAGAAATGGTGAGGAGGCCACCCGGGTGAGGCCGACCAGACGGAGAAGCAATATAACCAGAAATACGATTGCTAGAGGAGAAATTGTCTCGAAAATGCAAATTGAGACCAGAGGGAGCCAAAGTACCTGCAATGAGCACTGTTGTAGCTCCAATTGAGGCCGAAGCACGGCAGAAGGGGCTGTTGGTGAAATGAACGCCCGGGATAGTCTCCAGACAGGCGAGAATGCTGCAGCGGCGTCCTGTCTGCGTCTTGCAGCTGGAATTGGCACATCCGGGCGAACAAACAGCGTCTAGAGGGTTCAGAGGTCCGCCATGGCCCTCATCGTTCTGCATTCCCTCCATATTGCAAATGTTCAACAAAACCATCACCATATACCCGAGAGCGATGGTGTAATAACTACAGCTCTGTTCAGATCGAGGCGTATTAATAACGCCAGCAGGTGTAGTGCCATGGGCCATGTGGGCACGGCGTGTGTGCAGCGTTGGGAGCTGCGCGAGAGCCCAAGGCTCATTAACTCTCTTCCGCAGCCGCATCCGGCGCCTTGTATGTAGCCTTTACTTATATATATATATATATATATATATATATATATATTTCTGATCATATCAGAGAGTAACATCTGAAGACACTACCCCTAGTTTGTCTCTTAAATATTCGAATGGTTCTTTGGCAAGAGGTTTTGTGAATATGTCTATTGTTTGTTCCTTTGTTGGTACATATTCCAACTTCACTAATTTCTATGCTACTTTTTCTCTAAGGAAGTGGTACTTTATTAGGATGTTCTTTGTTTTTTAATGAAGTACAGGATTTTTTTATATACTTATTGCACTAGTATTGTCACATTTGATAGAAATGGGTTCATCAATGCTTACCTTTATGTCTTGGAGAGTTTGTTTCATCCACATTACTTGTGTGCAACACGCTGCTGCTGCTATGTATTCTACTTTTGCGTAGATAGAGAGATAGAAGTTTGCTTCTTGCTTAGCCATGCCACCAGACTTTTTTCCAAATAAAATGCACCTCCATTTGTGCTTTTCCTATCATCCAAACAGCTGGCCCAATCTGTATATGTGTATGCTATCAAGGTGACACTTTTTCCTTTTGGATATCATAGGACATAATGTGCAGTTCCCTACAGATATCTGAATAATCTCTTGATTTCTAGAAAGTGATTTTGTTTTGGTCCTGCTTGATATCTTGCCACAAGTCCTACTGCCAACATAATTTCTACTCTAGAGGCAGTTATGTATAGCAGACTTCCTATCATGGATCTGTAAAGTCTTTGATCTACATCTGTAGATCCATCATTAGCACATAGTTTGCATCCAATGATCATGGGAGTTGACACAGGTTTGCAGTCTTCCATTTGGAACCTTTTCAACATCTCTCTTAAGTATTTTTCTTGTGAAACGAATATTAATGTGTTCTTTTGTATAATTTGAAGTACTAAATAGAAGGTGAGCTCTCCAATCATAGACATCTCAAATTATGATTTCATTTCTTTCGCAAATCCTTTTGCTAACTCATCTATCTACATATACTACTACAATTAAGAGTTCATTTTCATCAGCCTTTATGTACAAATTGTTGTCTACTTCTCCTTTCTTGAACCCTTGTTTTTGCAAGGTTCTTTAGCAAGAGGTTTTGTGAATATGTTTGTTGTTTGTTCCTTTGTTGGTACATATTCCAACTTCACTAATTTCTATGCTACTTTTTCTCTGAGGAAGTGGTACTTTATTGGGATGTGCTTTGTTTTTGAATGAAGTACAAGATTTTTTTATATACTTATTGCACTAGTATTGTCACATTTGATAGAAATGGGTTCATCGATGCTTACCTTCATGTCTTGGAGAGTTTGTTTCATCCACATTACTTGTGTGCAACATGATTTTGCTGCTATGTATTCTAATTCTGTTGTAGATAGAGAGATAGAAGTTTGCTTCTTGCTTAGCCATGCCACCAGACTTTTTCCCAAATAAAATGCACCTCCATTTGTGCTTTTATTGTCATCCAGACATCTGGCCCAATCTGCAGCTGTGTATGTTGTCAATGTGAAGCTTTTTCCTTTTGGATATCATAGGCCATAATGTGTAGTTTTGTGCAGATATCTGAATATTCTCTTGATTTCTAGAAAGTGATTTTGTTTTGGTCCTGCTTGATATCTTGCCACAAGTCCTACTGCCAACATAATTTCTACTCTAGAGGCAGTTATGTATAGCAGACTTCCTATCATGGATCTATAAAGTCTTTGATCTACATCTGTAGATCCATCATTAGCACATAGTTTGCATCCAATGATCATGGGAGTTGACACAGGTTTGCAGTCTTCCATTTGGAACCTTTTCAACATCTCTCTTAAGTATTTTTCTTGTGAAATGAATATTCATATGTTATTTTGTATAATTTGAAGTCCTAAATAGAAGGTGAGCTCTCCAATCATAGACATCTCAAATTCTGATTTCATTTCTTCCACAAATCCTTTTGCTAACTCATATTTGTTGCTACCAAACATGATGTCATCTACATATACTACTACAATTAAGAGTTCATTTTCATCAGCCTTTATGTACAAATTCTTGTCTACTCCTCCTTTATTGAACCCTTGTTTTTGCAAGTATTTTTCCAGCCTTGAATACCATGCACGAGGAGCTTGTTTCAGACCATATAAGGATTTCTTTAATCTGCACACATAGTCATGTTTATCTGTTAAGGAGAATCCTTCAGGTTGTTCCATGTAGAATTATTCCTCTAAATCTCCATTCAAGAAGGCAGACTTCACATCCATTTTATATATCATGAAATCATGATAGCATGCAAAGGCCAAAAACATTATGATTGCTTCCATTCTAGCTACAGGGGCAAAGGTTTCATCATAATCAAGTCCTCCTATTTGAGAATATCCCTTGCATACAAGTCTGGCTTTATTTTTTATTACCTGCCCTTGTTCATTCGTCTTATTCTTGAATATCCATTTTGTGCCAATGACATTTTTCCTAGTGGGTCTTGGCATTAACTCCCAGGTATTGTTCTTCTCAATTTGGTCTAGTTCTTCATTCATATCATTTACCCAGTTTTTTTCTTTGCTAGCTTCTTCGAACTTCTTTGGCTCTGTTTGTGATAGCATGCCTAGGTATACTTCTTCTTCCTGTTCAGCTAGATGTCTTCTAGTATGGACTCCCACACTCTTGTCCCCAATGATTTGATCTTATGGATGGTTCTTCTAAGTGTGTCTTGAGGGACCTTTTGAGTTTAATTCGGTATCTTATGTTGTCTTGCTATGTTCATCATTATCTTGGTTCTCAGCTTCATGATCATCTGGAGGATTGGCGTAGCTTGTGCTTCTTGTTCTGTTTGATAGATCTTCGCCAAATCTTACATCAATGCTTTCCACAATTTTGTGCAGTCTTTTGTTGTAGCACCTGTAACCCTTACTCTTGGATGCATATCCCAAAAATATTCCTTCATCATCTATTACATCAAACTTCCCCAGTTTTTCATCATTATTTTTTATGAAACACTTGCTTCCAAAGACTCTAAAGTGCTTGATTGATGCTGGTTTCCCATGCCATAATTCGTAAGGATTCTTGTCACAATTTGGTCTTGGATGAGCTTTGTTAAGAATGTGAACAACTGTGTGTACTGCTTCTGCCCAATAGGTTTGGGGAATGTTACTCCCTTGCATCATGGCTCTGGCAATCTGTTGTAATGACCTGTTTTTCCTCTCTTCCACTCCATTTTGTTGAGGTGTACCAGCAATTGTAAATTTTTGTTTTATCCCATGTTCATTGCATAGGTCTGCAAAATCATAGTCTGTGAATTCACCTCCTTTGTCTGATCTGATGAATTTTAGCTTGCATCCTGTTTTATTTTTTGCCAATGCCTTGAATTTCTCAAGTTCTTTATATTTATATTTGAGAAATTCCACCCACGTCAATCTGGTAAAATCATCTATTATCAGCACGAAATAAGATTCTCCACTTGGTGCATTAGTTCCTAAAGGTCCACATAGGTCCATGTGTACAAGCTGAAGTGGCCTACTTGTAGATAGTTTATCTTTGGCCTTGAAAGATGTGCGGGTTTGCTTGCCCAATTGGAAAGATTTACATATGGTATTTGGAGGCTTCTTTATTGCAGGCATATCTCTGACTGCATTCTTCTTGCACATACTGATGATGTGGTCAAAGTTTAGGTGTCCCAATCTTTTATGCCATAACCATGATTCGTCAAGTTTTATTATGTGGCATGCTTCATTCTCTTATTCCACTATATATACATTACTTTCTATTCAAACACCTTTGATCAAGGTCTTTCCTGTGGTGCTAGATCTTACTTCACAATCTTGGGCTCTGAAAAAAGACCTCATAGCCTTTATCACACATTTGACTAACGCTTAGCAGATTGGATTTCAGCCCATCCACAAATAGTACATCTTGAGCCTCTCTTCCATTATTCAGACTGAATGAGCCTTTTCCTTTGATTTTTCATGCCTTATCATTGACGAATGTTACATTTCTAGATTTCTTTTCATCAAAGGTTACAAATTTGCTTCGATCTCCAGGAATATGCTTTGAGCATCCACTATCCATATACCATTGGATTTTATGATCTTGAGCTATTAGAGCTAGGTCACACTTATTCAACTTCTTTTTCCACTACATGCGGCTATTTTTTTGGTACCTTTCCTAAGAAGATGGACCATAGTCTTTGAGAGGACATTTGTGAGACTTGTGCCTGATTTGATGGCAGACAAAGCATTTGATTATATTTTTTAATGGATTATATATACGAGTGAATTTTCCATTGTTCATAAATCTCCTTGAGTTTTCATACATCAGTATTTTTCCATACATTATGCACTCCATGGCTTTATTACTGAACCCCTTACAATAAAAACAATACCCATGGAAGTAGTATCTGTATCTAGCAGAGAGAGTTATTTGAGGTAATATTTTCGGTTGTTGCATCTTTTGCTGGTTGTACTGAACTTGCTTTATCTTATAGTATGTCGCGATATTTCTAGGTGTGTGGCAGGCGAAGCAAGTGAAACTCCTCACAAGAAGAAGAAACCTCTTTTGACATCTTCTGAATTTGATCAATTAATCCATGGGGGCATATGAGTCTTTTACAGTTGACTGTATCTTCATTTCTTTTGTTGTCACTTGAGGTTGTTGCTTGTTTCTGTTTGATTTTTTATATATCACAGTCTTTCTGGTTTCTAATTATGTCGATTTCCTCTTTAGAGCTTCACAATAATTTACTACTTTTACAAAAATGATTTTCTTGTTATTTTCTGCCTTGGATTTGATGGTTTCTCCTTCGTAACCTATCCCAGCCTTTATGAGAGGATATCTTTGAGAATTTAGTATTTTATCCAATTGTTCAGAGCTTGTCATTCGTGGAGTTTTCATTGATAATTCCTTTGGGTGTTTTCTAATTTCTTTCTAAGGCATACTATTTCTTCTTCCAATTTCTCTTGCTTCTGAATTTTATCCTTCATTTTCTTTAGTAGAATGTCTTCCACATTCTTAGCTTCTTCAAGTTCTACTTTCAACTAAATGAGGTCTTCTGAATTTGGTTCTTCTTTTACATATTTCAGGAGAATGTCTTTCTGTTTTCTGCACTTGAGTTTAAGTCTTTCTATTTCCTCCAGGGAACTTCTTAGCTCCCCCTCAAGATCTACCTCACGTTCTTCCTCATCTTCTAGAAGGAATCCTTCATACTCTTCCTTGGCCATCAACACAAATTCAAAGGTTCCTTCTTTATTTGAGGACTCATCTTATTTTTCAGATGCACTGCTATCTTGCTGAGCATAAAATGATTTTCTATTGAATCTCTTCCCTTTCTTCCAGTTATTTTTTTTGGTTTTCTCTGTCTCTTGTGTCTGATTATTTGTTTTCTTATGATGACACTTAGATGCATAGTGCCCAACTCTTCCACAGTTAAAGCATTTAAATGGAAGTTTACTTTTATACTTTCCTGAGCCTCTATCCAATATTCTGAAAAAATTGGCCTCTTCTTCATCAGAGCGAGAGCATGTATCTTCCTTTTCTTATTTTCACTTCTCTGCCTTAAAGGCTGCCTCCCTCACATTTGACTTCCTCTGTAGAAGTCTCATCTCATAAGCCGTCAAGTTTCCAAGCAATTGGTTCATGGTCAATTTTTCCCAGTCAGTTTTTTCTTCTATGGCAGAAACCTGTTGTGCTATACAACAACCTCCCATTTCATAAAATTTTTCTTTAGAAAACTATAATATGAAATGGGTCCCTTTTAGATTAAATTGGTATTAAATCATCATTCCTCTAAAAAAAAGGTCCGAAAACAAACGAAACATTATAAAACCTTTTGAGTTAATAAATCATCGGCAATCGGGAAAATAAAACAATCACAACAAAAGGCCCCTCTCCTGGCTCCGATGCGATATCACTATCGGCAATCGGGGAATCCGATATGAATACAACGAAACTCTTTTCCTAAAAGCTCCCGATGCGAGTTAAGCGATATCGCTATCGGCGATCGGGGATTCTACAATAACTTAAATAAAACTGCCCAAGTCTTCCTCCGATCGCCAATCGCGATAAAGCCAAGCGCGACTTTCAAAAAAGGATTGATATGGCTTTGGCATATTATGTTAATTATTATTAAAAAGCCTTTCCGCTTCCCAATAGTGATTCACTTGTGCTCAACCGCCAAATAAAAATCAAATCCACGCTTAAATAGACTATTTGGCAAATGAAGGATATAATGAGCATTTAATTGATTGACAGGTTTAAACAGCTAATTAATGGAGCAGTTATACCTAAATCCCTTCAGAGATTATATACGCGGGAGTCTTATGATTATCTTCCATTATTCATTGATTGATATAATTCTTCTGTACTTAGTTTTCGCCATCTATTCTCCGCATTACGTTCATTTTATCTCTTGTGC
This sequence comes from Pinus albicaulis, assembly GCA_034641835.2. Taxonomy (NCBI): domain Eukaryota; kingdom Viridiplantae; phylum Streptophyta; class Pinopsida; order Pinales; family Pinaceae; genus Pinus; species Pinus albicaulis. The sequence goes on from CM076570.1 coordinate 659,246,545, forward strand.
AGAGCTTCTCCGCAGTAGCAAATTCAGACCAAATGGGGAAGAAATCTAAGAAACCTGGAACAGCTTCAGCTTCTGTGGTGACAGAACAACATGCTGCCGATCCGGGACCAAACAAAAACGGATTAATCTCATATACCACATGTCTTGGTCTCGGTAATACTACTTGGCAGAGCATTTACAACCTGGTTGAAGCCGAGGAACCTCAGCAAACATCGGTACAAGCTACAGCAGGCTCGAGCCAGAAATCTGACGCTACTCTGAAAGATTTGGCTGATTCCTACCTGCACAGGGTAGCGGCTCGGGAGAAAATTCTTCCATATACAGATGTAGTGAGATGGGCCATTGAAGAAATTCCAATTACGAACAAAATATTCTGCACTATTGATGGGAGAGTTTTCGGTTCGTTTCAGCCTAATGATTTGAGACAAATGTACCATTTGCCCGAACCAGAGAAGAAGTATAATAAAGCATTCCTGGAGAAGTTTAGAGATGAAAATGAAACTGAGTCAGAGCCTATACGGGAATGGAGACAGAACCCGACGAAACACAAACATGAGTCTTCGGGTAAGTACTCCATCAATTCCTTATGTTCTCCTTATTGTTATGATGGAGCTATGATGTGTCGAATGTGGGGATTGCATGATTCTTTAAAATTTTCCATAGAGATGGTACCTTTGATGGAAGCAGCATGTAATAGTGAAATCATGGATTGGGGGAATATATTATCGGATAAGTTAGCAACTGCTATTCTTGACTTCAGAAACAAATCCCGTGTTACTGATAGAATCATCCCTCCATTTTACTTAGTGCCTACATTTTAGATACCCTCTGTTTTAATTCCGAGTTTCCTGTGGGTGGAGATGGACTCCACAGGACCCCATGCCCATTCATATATATCACCAGAAATTATGGAAAGCCCATTATAAACACCACCTATATCAAGTCTGCAATGGATTCATGCTACCTATTTACTATGCAATTTTTGCTAGACCTACTCCTAAGATCTCCTCTCAAGCAGAGATTGACTTGACAGCCCTAGGAACCTGGTTCGGAGAGCAAAAATTCACTTATGTAAGAGTTTTCGGCAGCCAGGCCAGACCTCATGTCCTTCCCTTGTATATACCAGACAAACTTTTAGCTCGAGAGATAGCATATCAGCTTACATCCGCATCAGCTACAAAGACTCTCAGGAATTCAAAGAAGCAAGTCTGGCCTCCTTTCCCTCTAAGGTGTGGCATCTATACTCTGCGTGATTATAAACACGCAGAGAAAGAGGTGGAAAATATTAATATATTAAAACTCGCCACTCTGCCTAACAGACGCTTTGATCCGAAAAAGGTCGTCTATAATGTTCTAGATCAGGCCAAACTCACTAAATTTGAAGATAAGGAAGATGAGTTTGATGACCTGTTCTCCTCGGCTGAGTCGATATTTCAGGTTCAGGAGATAGCTAAAATAAGATACCATGACGACGGGTTAGTTGAATTTAACAAACTTAGAGAGCAGAGGTTGCAAACTCTGCCTCTAGATTTGTTAGCCACTGCCCCGATGATACAATCAAGCGAGCCTGACCAGCAGCTTACCAGCAAACCTCCTGCTACATCCAAAATCTCTGAAGAAGTCCAAAGAAGAGAACAGGAGGAACTCCGGAGGTTAGAACAGGAAGAGGCAAAGAGGAAAGAACAGGAAGAGGCAAAGAGGAAAGAACAGGAAGAGGAAGCACAGAGAAAAGAACAGGAGAGAATACGTAATCAGGAACAGGAAAGGCAGCAGGAGCAGAGCAGCAAGAAGGTGAATGTCGACACTCAGATTGACCCAAGATTGCTCCAGGAATGGAAACAATTTGATTCAATTATAAGCAATATTGAGAGCTCAAAGGATGCCGATACATCCAAAGCGGCCAATACACAGGATACAGCATCAAAAAAGGTTCCAAGCAAAGAAACCAGCGGTCTACCCCCGATTACAGAATTAGAAATAATTCCCAAGGATCCTTCGGATCAAATTATTTTGCAGGTGGAAGATATTCCTCCATTGGATGTTTTCTATAGCCCAAAACATAAGGCTGTAATAAATCAACAACGGAAAAGGAGAAGGATTGATCAACCTTCCCTATTCCCTGAACAAACAGTAACAGCCAATGTAGTGTGGAAGGAAAAATTCAACCCCTCCGATGACCTGACAAAGTTGTCCCAATATGCTGGTGCCTATTCGGCAGCCACCATGGATAAGGCATCAGAGGTGAGCAATTTGTTGAAAGAAAAGGATCAAGCGATCGCTTCACTACAAACATAGCTATTGGAGGCACAACAGAAAGCAGATGCAGAAGCGATTCAGAAACAGAAAGAATTATCGGAGGCATTAGCAAAATTGAAAGCAATGAATGAACAGATGGTTAAAACAAAAGATGAGCAAATTGCTCAATTAACAGCTCAAGTAGAGAAGTTCAAGAGTCTTCCCTAGCCTGCCAATTTCAGAGCAGACGCAATATAGATTAATAAGGCACTAATAACACAAATAAGATTGTTGTGTCATGAAATTGCCCAAGTTGAACCTCTGTGTGACATAACAACATCTATAATAAACAAATCAGTTGATGCCAAGCAGGACTTAGAGCAAGCCGATGAGACTTTAACAGATTTTCTTACTTGGCATAACAATAATGAGGGACAGGCAGCAAACTTGCCTAAAATCTTAGAATCCCATAAAGAAATTCTATTCATGGAATGGCAGTCCCAATTGATGAAAGCAGAGAGAGAGGTTTCTAGATGCAAGTTATCTACGAACAATTTGATTGACTTGATTAACAATACTCTCTATTTATCTAACATGATCTCTCAATGTACACCAGGTAAATTATTATCAGCCAAGACATTGGAACAATCATGTTGTCAAGAGCTAGAAAAGAATGGGAAATTGATCACAGGAATTAAAAGTTTAACTTGGGACACCTATTGGATGTTCCTAGGAAAAACCATACAGCCAGAAAGCCGCCCTCAAATGCTTAACGGATGCAATCGGGTGTATCATTCCCGATATACACGATGCCACCTATGCTGCTCAAATCAATTCTCGTCTCAGCTGCCCTCAAGAAGTGGAACCAATGCTGGAAATATGCCAACTCAGGACAAAAGGCAAACAGCCAGAGTGATGAATCATGATGTTGATTACCAGATTGCTGTAGGGGAGATATTCAAGATCGGGTTATACCAATTTAGTAGCATTTTAATTTTGTAGTTTGTTAGTTTAATTTAGTATTTATAGACCCTTTCATGTATTTAGAAAGGGTCGTAAGTTTTTTGTATATGAATGAAACCTGAAGTTGCACTACTGTACTTCAGGCATATTTTTTTATGAAAAACTGGACCAATTTTTCCAAATTTTGATAACGAAGCTTTTATGTGGATGTGCACTACTGCATTTATTTAAAAGTATTTCTGAGTCGGAAGAAGGAATTCAAATTGCGATTGACATTGGGAAAGATTTGCAGCTCATATGGTACTATTATCTATGTCTGAATTCATTCTTTTTATGTAAATTGTTGTTTGATCATTCTTGCTATTATTGAATATATGAATGCGTTTTAATAGCAGTCTTTATACTTTCCACTACTGGATGTTTACAGTTTGCTATTCTTCTAATCATTCATGTATTAGTAATATAAAAAGATAAGTGTAATAATGTTTTATCAATTACTTCGTTCAACTATTTGAACGAAGTAATTATTATTTAAATGAATGTCTTTGTTTATTGAATAGTGTCATCTATATGCCTATCGACGAACACAGATCACCAAACGTTGCACTTAAGAATAGAAGCTTCCCAGGATAAAATAGTCATTTACATTTTCGCTTATAGATTAATTCCTCCATTCATTATCACTTATTAGAAAACAAATCATTCATCCACCCCTTTTATTCATTACCGGGAAACTGGTCCCATTATATCTAGTCGGAACCACCATCCCAAACGGAAAAGGAGTTGTATTAAGGTCCGGACCGGGTGGTTATTCCCCGATGTTGATGTAACGATTTTCGGGGCATCAACATTTTTGGCGCTAGAAGGAGGGCCCAACTATGAATGGCGAGTAAATCAAAACCTACAGACCATTCTCAGAGTAACTCACCCTCCACCTCACCTCAGACCTCCCGTTTGCATTTTGAATCACCAGTGTCCAAACGAGAAGAAGAGGGATCAACTATCACTGCTCAATCACACCATACTTCAGAACGTTTAAGTCCGGAGTCCCCTGAATTTCATTCTATCATCCAGAAACTTCAAGGCTTCTCCATATCACCTCAGAGATCTGAAGTATCTCAAGGCAGTCAGACTTCGCAATTCCGCGTACCTCACCCTCTCACCAGACTTCAAAGCGAAAAACTCGGCATTGAACCAGCTGAGTTGCCTTTACCCCAAAGGAAAAGGGCAAAAAAGAACACTGAAGGTTCTGATAGTGAGACCTTTTCTCCATCATCTTCCATCTCATCATCTCCAGTGCGAAGTCAAACATCCACTTCCCCATTACATATTATTGTTCACCAGGGGTCACCACCCTCAACATCACAACCTTTTCAGTCTTTATTACTACCTCCTCCCCAATCACCTGGAACACCACAGTCAAACGTTGGTAATCCCAAGATGGCTCAAAATCCATGGAACAGTCCTGGTGTAGTCACTATGCCTGCACCATTACATCCATTACCTGATTATCCTGAGAAGTGGTTACCAAAGTTTAATCCAGACGCTAGAACATTAGCTGAGGAACACATAAATAATTTCATGTTGTCAGTTAATCTAAAAGGAGTAACACAAGAAGATGTTGTAGTTAGACTTTTCCCCTACACGTTACAAGGATCAGCTGGGTCTTGGTATTTTTCCTTACCCTCTGGATCCATTATCAGTTGGAATATCTTTCAGGAGCAGTTTCTTACCAAATATGGCAACGATAGATCCTTGGCCACGCTCATTAATGACCTTTCAAGTCTAAGAATTGAGTCTAGAGAACCAATTAAGCAGTTTAATTCCCGATTCAATAAGCTCTTGAATAAAATTCCCACCGATTCCAAGCCAAGTGAACAAGTTAGAAGCGAGTGGTACATCACAATCTTACCTTCAAATATAGCCATTTTTGTAGATAGGGCTGCGAAACCAACTTTGGCTGAAAATATGAAAGAAGCCATCGTTGTGGAAAAACGTATAATCGCTTTGGAAAAGAAAGCTGCTCTCGAAGATAGGAAATCCAAAAAAGTGTCTTTCAAGGACGATTCAAAGAAGAAAAACACCAAAGATCCATACGATATGGAGGGTCTTCAAAAGGTCCTCAAAACAATGTCAAATGAAATGGCTGAAATCAAAAAGCAAGTAGCAGAAACTTCAACAAAGAAACCATATAGGAATTTTAAGAAAACTGAGTCAAAACCACCGAATATTATATCCAATGCAGATTCAGACCCTGAGGAAGAAGAAGAAGATGAAACAATTACATCGTCCGATGAAATTGAGGAAGAGGAAGTCGTTGAATGTCATGGAATGTGGGACTTCATATTGCCTAACTCCGACACCGAAACTGAACAAGAATCTTTTCCTGTGACTACTAGGAGCAAAAGTACCCCTGAACCTGTCCAAGCAAGTTCCAAGAAAAGGAGTGCAGGTACTAATACTACAAAGGAAAAGGTACCCACAAGGAAGCCGACTGCAACAGTCCCTCAAAACCAACCATCGTCCTCAAATATACCTTCAACATCAAAGACGTTGGTAGTATCGGATTCAATGGATTACAATATTATTGATGACATGAAGAAGACTAAGGCAAACATCACCATGTTTGAACTCAGTAAATTAAAACATCAACAGAAATTGCTTCTTAAGGAACTAAATGCAGTTCCCTCCTCGCCTCTTCCTAGTGCTAAAGCTGCAAATGATTCAGGACAACCACCTTATGGTAGAGTTAAGGCTACTGATACGATTCTAATCGGAGACAGATCAAATTCCCATACTCCCCCTTTCCTCTTAACCTTCGAAATCTACACAACTGTTTAATTGATTCAGGGGCATCATCTAATATAATGCCAGCTTCAGTTTGTTCTAAACTGAACATAGAACCCCAAAAGTCTTCAATTCACATTGTGCAGTTAGATAGAACCAAAGTCCAAGTCTTAGGGGAAATAAATTCTGTTACTATCAGATTATCGGCTGATCCATGAGTAGTTCAAAGAATTGATATCTTAATTGCTGATATACCTGAGTTTTATGGTTTAATCTTGAGCAGGGATTGGTCTGAGAAGCTCCATGGGTATATTTTTACCGATTGGTCTCATATGTGGCTGCCCTACAAGGGAAAGCCAAATCAAATAAAAATCAATCGGGAGAAACACATGACCCATACTGTCACAGAGTTCGAACAAGAGAATCAACCAATTGCATTTAATAATAATATATTGGGAAATTATTCTTTTGAATCATTCTTTGGCAATTATATTGCCCAACCATCTCTGTTCTTATTAAACAATTTCACATCCCAAATCGAAAATTTTTCACAAACTGATAGATCAAGATGTGTTAATGTTACTGAGAATTCTGTAAATAAAATTGTTGATAATTCTTTATTTTGGTCTTTATATTTTGACGGTTCTAAATCCAGTGAAGGATCAGGAGCAGGGTGTATTCTAGTCAGCCCCGAGGGAGAAAAAACAATGCTTTCTTGTAGGTTAGAATTTGAATGCACGAATAATACAGCTGAGTATGAGGCCTTGGTGCAAGGACTATATAAAGCTATTGGCCTGAAAGTCCAATATTTGAAAGTGTTTGGCGATTCAAAGATTGTTATAAAACAAGTTCGAAATACAATCCATTGCCTCTCTAATCACCTCAAACACTATCAGTATTTAGTCCAGGAACTTATATCTCATTTCTTAGCATTCAATATTTCACCTATTCCCAGATCCCAGAATGCAGCAGCTGACTTGTTAGCCAATGTTGCTTCTAAACTCCTACCTTCCGAAGATTATAGCCCAGATAGATTTTCAGTAGAGTTGATTTTTAGGCCATCAATTCCTGAAAATGTCACCAATTGGCGAGTGTTTAATCACGATGAAGACATCTTACATTTCTTAACTTCCGACGAGTCCTACAATGATCAGATCATTGATGAAAACGATCATGATCTTCAGATGAAAGAAAAGCATGAGGAAAACTCAATACCAAAACCTGTGGTTAAACTTGAAGATCTCTATGATATTAAAGACAGGTTTAAACAGGTAACCAATTCAAAACTCCAAAGTTCTACCTTAAGATTTGAATTGATAAATCTCGGTACTGAGCAGAACCCTCAAAATGTCCATTTAGGACTAGGGCTTTCTATAGAAGAAAGGATAGCATTTATTAGATTATTAAGAAAAAATAAACATGTCTTCGCTTGGAAGTATGATGACTTAAAAACATATGATACATCAATCATCCAGCATACCATTCCAATGCTTTCTGAACAAAAACCAGTTCAACAAAAATTGAGGAAAATACATCCAAACTTAGAGAGTCAGATAAAATCAGAACTCAATAAACCCTTGAAAGCAAAGATTATTTTTCCTGTCCGGCATTCAAACTGGGTCTCCAATATGGTGCCTGTTAGGAAGAAAAATGGTGACATCAAGATTTGTATAGATTTCAGAAATCTGAATAAGGCAAGCCAAAAAGATAATTTTCCATTACCTACCATGGAGCAGATACTCCATTCAGTAGCAGGTTCTGAGCTAATGTCCTTTCTAGACGGTTTTTCAGGATACAACCAAATTCTGGTCCATCCTGATGACAGACTCAAAACTACTTTCAGAACAAAATGGGGAACTTACGCCTATCAGAAAATGCCTTTTGGACTTATTAACGCAGGAGCCACATTCCAAAGAGCAATGGATATAGCCTTCAAAAGATTGATCAACAAAACAGTAGTCGTCTATTTAGATGACATTACTGTATTTTCTAAAAAGAGATCCAACCATTTACATGATTTGAATCAAATTTTTGAACGCTGTAGAAGGTATGGTATTTCACTCAATCCCAAAAAATCCTTCTTTGCTCTAAATCAAAGAAAGCTCTTGGGCTTTTTCGTTTCCAAAGATGCTATTTATATTGATCCTGACAGGATTAAAGAAATTTTTGAAATCCCATTTCCTCATAACAAAAAATCCATGCAGTCATTTTTAGGTCAGATCAACTTTGTCAAAAGATTTGTTCCCGATTTTTCTCACATCATTTCACCATTACAAACCATGATTAAGAAAAATTTAGTGTTTAAATGGGGATCTGTGGAAAAGGAAGCATTTGATTTAATCAAACAATCAATAATCAATGCCCCCGCTTTAAACACTCCCAATTTTACTAATCATTTCACATTGTATACTATCGCGTCCGATTCATCATATGCAGCGGTACTCACTCAGATTAATGATCACGACTTGGAAGCACCGATTTCATTTTTTAGTTCAAATTTCCAGGGTGCAGAACTAAATTACTCCGAAGTTGAAAAACAAGCCTTTGCTGTGTATAAAGCCATTAAACACTATAGGCCCTTCCTTTTAAAAGCTCATACAAAGGTTATAGTTCCTTTTTCTGCAGTAAGGCAATTACTGATCCAAAGGGAATTAGGTGAGAAAAGGGAAAATTGGGTTACAGCACTTCAAGAGTATGACTTGGAAATCAAGCCAACAAATATTGTTAGAGGCCAAGGTTTTTGCAGGTTATTAGCAGGAGCATCCAACATTCCGGAATCAGGTGATACAGAACATATTGAAGAAATCAACCAGATAAGTATTACCAATTCTGAATCTCAATACGTAGATTTAATCTTTTATTTGAAAAATGGATATGCACCTCCTAATATTTCTTATAAAAACAAACGGGCCATTAGATTAAAAGCAAAAAACTTCATAATCATTGATGATGTACTTTTTAGACAAAATTATGATTCAGTTTTATTAAGATGCCTGGAAAAACCTGAAGCACAAAAGGTTTTGCAGGAGCTACACGATGGACTAGCCGGAGGACATTTTGGAGCTAACACAACAGCTCACAAAATCATTCATGCTGGGTATTATTGGCCCACCTTGTTCAGAGATACTCACGAATATGTAAGGAAATGCTGAAGTTGCCAAATCTCCAGTGGAAGACAAAGAAAACCAGCTTTCCCTTTGCAACCAGTCAACATTGAGCAACCTTTTGAACAATGGGGATTGGATATCATTGGGGAAATAACTCCACACTCCTCCAAACAACATAAGTATATCCTTACTGCTACTGATTACTTTACCAAGTGGGTTGAAGCAATTCTGTTAAAGACAACAAACTCTGAAGGAATTATAGAATTTATAGATCAATTCATCATTACTAGGTTTGGTGTCCCAAATGCTCTTGTTTTTTATAATGCATCTTATTTCTCTGGAAATGCCATGTTTGAGTTCGCTATTAAAAGAGGATTTAAATTGAAATATTCTGCAAATTACTATCCCCAGGGTAATGGTCTAGCAGAGTCTACCAATAAAAATCTACTTAAAATCATTAAGCGAACTATTGAACAAAATCATAAAAACTGGCACAAATCTTTAATATTCGCACTATGGGCTGATAGAATAACGCAGAAGGCCTCTATAGGTACTTCTCCATTCAATCTTGTATATGGGAAAGAAGCAATACTACCAACCAATCTAGCACTTTCTTCTCTAGCCCTAGTTCAGTTTATTGAAGAAAGCCCCTCTTCTTCTATCCAACTCAGACATGATCAAATTTTAAAATTAGAAGAAGAAAGAGAAAAGGCCAAAATTACTCATGCAAAACATCAACAGATAATCAAAACATCATTTGATTCAGCTTCGTCTAGTTCTAAACAGTTGCAGGTTGGTGATCTAGTTCTGAAATGGGATAAAGCCCATGAGGATAAAGGTAAACACACCAAGTTCCAAAATATGTGGCTTGGACCATTTCAGATCAGCGAGAAGATAGGCCATTCGACATTCATATTACAAGATCTATCAGGAAAGAGGGACTCTCTTCCTGTTAATGGCCTCATCTTAAAGAAATTCTTCAATTGAGAAGGTAACCCCTTCTCTTTTAGTTTTAGTAGGATTTATAGTTTTTAGAACCATTAGGAAATAAAGTTGTAAAATAGTTTCTATTGGCCTTTGCTATATTGAAAAGTTGCTCTAAAGAATTACTTTTAATATTTACTTTTGAAAATAGAAGCCTTTAAAGAAAAATAAAGGGGACAATTTCTATGGAATTAGTTATATTCACATTCTGAAAACCCCATTTTATTTTTGTGAAATCTTCTCAAGATTTAGAAGTACTGTAAATCATTTTAATGTTTTCAAACTGGCCACAAAAGGGCTATCAATATCAAAACAGAAACTGATTCACTCTTAGCATCTTCAACTCTTACCTTTTCATCCATTTTCTCTTAAGGAGAAAATTGTCCATCCCATTCATCCAAGTTTATGATTACTCAGAGTGTAATTCTAAAAATATATGATATAAAGATAAGGGGTCTTATCACAAGCCTGCTTACCATGATCATTGGAAAATAGTCTAATCGACATTACCAACACTGCATACCAAAACAGGGTAATGGCTTATAAGCATAAGACAAGGGGTCTCATCACGAGCCAGCTTGTTTGATTAGATTACAACCAGTGAATGGCATTGTCAAACAGCTGGCAACCAAACCAGGACAATGGCTTTTTTATCTTACAAAATAATGGAAAAGAAAAGAAATACAAAATATGAAAACATATTTTGAATTCATTCTTTTAATCATACTTTGAGATGGGAGGGGTCATGGACAATCAAATGGTTAAAAGGTATCCCTGTCGAAACTATGAACTTTTGCTGGCAGCAGAGGCTCTACCTATGACAAAGGAGTCAATCAAAAAAGGCTAAGTTGGAAAGGTGTTTTTTTTTATCATTATCAACCAATAGAGGCCAATTTAAAACTTAGAATGTATTTAATTTTAACAAGAGGAGAAATTAGCAAAAATAGCCTTTATTATATTCAGAATGTATGTATACTTAGTTATATTAGAATCTTCCTTTCTTTTTTGATAAAGATTTCTATATAAAGAAAGTTTAAATATTCCAATATTTCTCAGAGATAACTGTTTCTCCCAGCGAATCGCCAATTGTTGTGCTATACAACAACCCCCCATTTCATAAAATTTTGCTTTAGAAAACTATAATATGAAATGGGTCCCTTTTAGATTAAATTGGTATTAACTCATCATTCCTCTAAAAAAAAAGGTCTGAAAACAAATGAAACATTATAAAACCTTTTGAGTTAATAAATCATCAGCAATCGGGAAAATAAAATAATCACAACAAAAGGCCCCTCTCCTGGCTCCGATGCGATATCACTATCGGCAATCGGGGAATGCGATATGAATACAACGAAACTCTTTTCCTAAAAGCTCCCGATGCGAGTTAAGCAATATCGCTATCAGCGATCGGGGATTCCACAATAACTTAAATAAAACTGCCCAAGTCTTCCTCCGATCGCCGATCGCGATAAAGCCAAGCGCGAATTTCAAAAAAGGATTGATATGTCTTTGGCATATTATGTTAATTATTATTAAAAAGCCTTTCCGCTTCCCAATAGTGATTCACTTGCGCCCAACCGCCAAATAAAAATCAAATCCACACTTAAATAGACTATTTGGCAAATGAAGGATATAATGAGCATTTAATTGATTGACAGGTTTAAACGGCTAATTAATGGAGCAGTTATACCTAAATCCCTTCAGAGATTATATCCGCGGGAGTCTTATGATTATCTTCCATTATTCATTGATTGATATAATTCTTCTGTACTTATTTTTCGCCATCTATTCTCCACATTACGTTCATTTTATCTCTTGTGCAGAGCTTCTCCGCAGTAGCAAATTCAGACCAAATGGGGAAGAAATCTAAGAAACCTGGAACAGCTTCAGCTTCTGTGGTAACAGAACAACATGTTGCCGATCCGGGACCAAACAAAAAAGGATTAATCTCAGATACCACATGTCTTGGTCTCGGTAATACTACTTGGCAGAGCATTTACAACCTGGTTGAAGCCGAGGAACCTCAGCAAACATCGATACAAGCTACAGCAGGCTCGAGCCAGAAATCTGACGCTACTCTGAAAGATTTGGCCAATTCCTACCTACACAGGGTAGCCGCTCGGGAGCAAATTCTTCCATATACAGATGTAGTGATATGGGCCATTGAAGAAATTCCAATTACGAACAGGATATTCTGCACTATTGATGGGAGAGTTTTTGGTTCGTTTCAGCCTAATGATTTGAGACAAATGTACCATTTGCCCGAACCAGAGAAGAAGTATAATAAAACATTCCTGGAGAATTTTAGAGATGAAAATGAAACTGAGTCAGAGCCTATATGGGAATGGAGACAGAACCCATCGAAACAAAAACATGAGTCTTCGGGTAAGTACTCCGTCAATTCCTTATGTTCTCCTTATTGTTATGCTGGAGCTATGATGTGTCGAATGTGGGGATTGCATGATTCTTCAAAATTTTCCATAGAGATGGTACCTTTGATGGAAGCAACATGTAATGGTGAAATCATGGATTGGGGGAATATATTATCGGATAAGTTAGCAACTGCTATTCTTGACTTCAGAAACAAATCCCGTGTTACTGATAGAATCATCCCTCCATTTTACTTTAGCGCCTACATTTTAGATACCCTCTATTTTAATTCCGAGTTTCCTGTGTTAGGGTGGAGATGGACTCCATAGGACCCCATGCCCATTCATATATATCACCAGAAATTATGGAAAGCCCATTATAAACACCACCTATATCAAGTCTGCAATGGATTCATGCTACCTATTTACTATGCAATTTTTTCTAGACCTACTCCTAAGATCTCCTCTCAAGCAGAGATTGATTTGACAGCCTTAGGAACCTGGTTCGGAGAGCAAAAATTCACTTATGTAAGAGTTTTCGGCAGCCAGGCCAGACCTCATGTCCTCCCCTTGTATATACCAGACAAAATTTTAGCTCGAGAGATAGCATATCAGCTTACATCCGCATCGGCTACAAAGACTCTCAGGAATTCAAAGAAGCAAGTCTGGCCTCCTTTCCCTCTAAGGTGTGGCGTCTATACTCTGCGTGATTATAAACACGCAGAGAAAGAGGCGGAAAATATTAATATATTAAAACTCGCCACTC